>WBMV01002265.1:222902-264035 GCA_013396655.1 Campylorhamphus procurvoides
CCCGGCCCGCCCGCCCTGAGCCCCGGCCCGCCCGTGCGCGGCCGATCCGCGGCTTGGGCAGGGGCAGCAGGAGCAAAGGGTGTGTTTGTATGGTGTGCGGACACAGGAAAAGCTGCCCGTAAACAAGACTGCTCCTCGGCTGGGCGCCGCCGCTCTCCGTGAGCCTCGTGTGGAGGATGCGGTCCCTCCCAGCGAAGGGAGCTGTCTGCTCTCCCGGCAGGGACCGAACAGGCAGGGAGGAATAAATAACACCCTGGTCCAGTCTGGGGTCAGAGCGGTGAAGGCAGGAACTTTGAGGATGAAAACGTAGTTGGAAGGCTGTGAGGAGTTCCATTAAACAGTCCGGTGTTTAGTCCACAGTCCTGGGAGACAGGCAGGGGGATAAGGCACCGAAGGGAAGGATTCAGAACATGCAAAATTGGGCCTCCTGAAGGGACTGAAAATGTACCCAAGCAGACAGTGCTGCTCTAACTGCAAGTGGATACATGAATGAGAAATTTTTCTAGTTCATGAAATTACCAAATCGTAACTAATCTGGGGGATAAAGTAAGCCTGTATGGGCTCCAGCCTCTCAGCAGCACAGGAGTCTGTAGAGGTGGGCAGGAGAGGAAAATAATGTCCAAGTGTGAAGCCCTGCCTTAAGAAGCAAATTCCAAGGCTAGAAAGAAGAAAAATAAGGGGGGTTGAGGATATTAGTGGGAAGATCAGGTTTTAAAAAGTTAATTTTATAGTTTGCGTTCTTGAAAGTGCATTCTTACTTTCCCTGTTGTTCCTCTGAATTTTCAAAAGCTATTTAAGGAAGAATTATTTACAAATCTGGAAATCATCTGTTGCTATTGACCCAGGCAAAAGCATGACAAATCTACCAGCCCTGGGTTTACAATATCTCAGCAAAGGAGGGGGATTAGGACAGAAGTTCAGACAGAGATTGATGCACATATCTTTAGTTTCTTAATGTCCTAACCTTTGAGTTCCCCACTGCCAGTCTTTCCCTACAATTACCTCCCAGAACAATTGCTGTTTCCTAATGACTTCCATTCCAACCTCCTAAATCATACACAGGTTTAAACTCATCCCTCCATCCTCCCTCCACAAGTGATTCCCAATACAGGATGAACCAGTATGTCACAACAAGAAGGTGGCTACGGATTATTAGCTGATTCCTCAGCCACGGACACTGGGCTTGTGGGCAAGGAACAATTGAAGAAAACTATTGCACTACTGCAAAGAACGATTCCCTAAAGTTAACCATAAGCCAGTGTTATCATAAGCCTTAAAAACATTCTTTCATATACAAAAACGTCTCTGAGCTTCAGTTCACTTTAAGGTAACTAATTTTCCAAAATTGATGAGCTCTCCTACTGCTCTAGGGGAGCAGAAATCATGCAAAATGCATCTGTACAAATCCTTTGCTCTGGAAAAGGTGGTATGGAAGAGAGAGAGAGGCAGGAATTTTCCTGTTGTTAGCTCCACGTGGCAATGATGGATTGTCTGTTTATGAAGGCAGAGTATTGCAATCCAGCACTTGATTGTATATTCCTAACTTAAGTCAGCTTTATTTTTTCAGACTCCAGCTACAGTAGGGTCTAAAGTACCTTAAAAAGTTTTGAAAAGATGTGTGAAAATGTGCCATTTATATTGTGCAGCAAACTCTATTGAGAATTGATTCAAGTATTTGTATTTGAGGGAATAAAATAAAAAAAATTATATTTGAGGGGATAAAGTATGTGTATATGATAATATCAAATGCATTTTTGAAATAATTAAATATCAGGCATTTTATACCCTCAGCCAGTGATTGTAGTACTGTGATTTGATTGTTTGTAGGCAGGAAATAGAAATCTTATTAATTGCTGAGCCTAAGGTGAAGTCCAGATCTCAACATATGCTAACACTTTATCCCAACTACATGAAGAATACTTCTGCTGAGTATTCCTGGCCCATTGCCACTCCCTCATGAAACTTTCTGCTGTTCACCTTCCTCCAGTACAAGGCATAAAGGCTCTGTCCTTTGAAGGAAAGGGTGGTCACCTTTGTATAACCCCCTGGCCATATCACTGCTGCTGGCATTCCACCCAGCACCGATACAAAGTCAATTACTTATCCTGTCTTTTATTTTCTTATAAATCTGGTTCTGCACTGCTACACCACATCCTCAGTAGCTGCAGCCCCCTGCAACTCCCATCTACTGTAGTTCTGATGGCAAATTCCTTGTGCAGAACAATGGGGCAAATCCCTGGCAAGGGTTACTGATATTTAAAACAAAAAGAAAAGAAAAAGTAAAAATCGTGAGCAGAAACATGTTGAATATAGTCTATGTATCCATTCCTTTCGTTCTTGTCCTTTTTCGACTCCTTTCATTTCTTACACCCACTTACTGAATTTTGTCTAAATTTAGGCCTCTATCCTGTCAACTAAGCCAGTACCTCTTGGCCCTTGTGCTCCCACAAAGCACTGGGGAATCTGGTGAAGCCACACCTGAGCCAAGGATTTCATCCTCCAGGTCCTGGGTAGATCAGCAGGAGAAGGAGATCCCACACCATGTGCTCTGGTCAATAGGGCTGTGGGACTGGCTGCAGCCTCCCTGCATTCCCTCCGCATTAGTCATCCTGAGAGGTGCTATCATCTTTAAAATCCCATTGAAGAAATGGGTTTTATTTATTTTGTGAGGCTGACCTGCTCCCCAGCCTCCCTGAAATGTAAAAATAAATCCAGCTCTGGCTGTTTATTTTTAAAACACTCATAAGCCAGTGTTTGTGTGCCAGGCTGAGCCATCAGAAACCAGAGTGATCCCCACGTGTCCCTGTGTCTCTGCACTCCAGGTGAGAGATCCTGGCCATGGCAGATCTGGGAGGTTCCCCCTGCCCTGCTGCTGCCCCACACTGGGATACCCCCATTTTCAGCATGGCCTGATAGCCACTGCTTGGAAAACTGTAGGAGGGAGCCACAGAAAACTGGGCTGAAGGAAAGGAGGAGGGTGCTTAGCCCATCCTCTGCCCCGTGGCAGAATGAGCTAGACCAGGCGTGTTTCTGCCAGCCTGCTTATCTACTCCCTGCTCCTCAGCTGCTTCAGGGAATCTTGCTTGGCTCCATTTGGTGCCTTGGCTCCAGCCTCAGAGTTGTCCTCTCCTGGCCAGTCTCCACATTTTCTTCTAGCACGGAGGGTGCTCCATCATGCGTGCAGGTGGCTGTGTCTATAATTAAGAAAATGTATAGCCATTTAATGACAGGAATTCAATTACACCAGCACACACCCTTAATACAGAGACACTAAACCAGCAGAACTGGGGTTGCTGCTTGTGCAGCTCACTCTGCTGTGTTTGTGGATGAACATACATTAATGCAGACGTGTCCCTGTGCCAGCAACACGCTTCCTCAAGACACTGAGGATTTCCCTTTAATTAAACAAACACTATCCTTTAAGGAGAGATAAAAATCCTTATTCTATAATAATAAAAGGTGGTAAATCCATTACAACTGAATTCATGCCATAGTTCAAAAATTTACATGATTTAAGGTGTATTTTGGAGCAGTTTTTCAAAGCCACATCTTTCATATGACTTTCAGAGAGAGTTGAGACATCAAGTGTCATAAATAAAAAACCAAAAAGTATTGATGAACTTTAATTTTCACAATAAGACCAAGACTGTTTTGCTGAAGACTTGTATGTTTACCCCTAAGCTGGTAAGTGGTGACTCAGTCTCTGTTTCCCATATTTCAAAAAGTCCAATGATTCCTTTCTCTCATAAAATTTTGTTGAACACTGTAAAGTATAAAGATGAGTGTTACAGTGATAGACATCCAAAGTAAAAAGGGAATGGAAGGTACTTTACAGGTCCATCTTTTTCTGCACAACTCTAATTATTCAGCTGAGGGTAGCAGTAAAAGTGGTGTCTCACTCTGAGTAGGAAGCAGAAGGTGAAGCTGAAAAGCATCAATGCCAGTGAGGTATACTTGCACCAGCTCTTTTAAAATAAATGTGTTATTAGTGGAAGATTTGGGTTTCCAGTAGGAAAGGAACACTGATCCTTCCCATGAAGCCTGTGCTGTTTTGCCAAAGTGCTTAGACCTGCAGAGGTTCTCAACGTGCTGGTAATGTGGTGTTGGAATAAGCTGTACATCTCCTCTGCTGCGAGGGAGGTGTGTGAGATCCCCCTATGTACAAATGGGCAGCAAGAGCTGAACTGCCTTGTGGTGCAGCACAAGTGAGTTATGTAGTCTTCTGTAGAAAAAATAATAGTTTGTATGTTCTGTTCATTCCTGTATCAGGCACACAAACAAAGGTGGCACAGAGTAGTGGGCTGAAAATTATGTGAATTCCTGAGGTTTGGCATAGCAACTGGTCACTCTGCTGCAAATTTTCTACTGTTTAAGTCTCCTGGCTTTTGACAGGAAAGCCCAGGATCACCTGTAATGGCATTTGGCCACTTCTATCCAGCTGAGGAGGATACCAAAGAATTTCTGTGCCCTTTGACCGCAGAGTTTTGGGAGACAACAAGAACAGAAACTTTCCAGTTAAGGTACCAGGCTGAGACTTAGGAAATGGGAATTCAGTTCTTGACTTTGTCACATTTGTAATGTCCCACCTGTGACACCTCCTCTGCAAATCACCAGATGGCTGATTCAGAAGACCACAGCACACATTTAAGTTGGCCTTGCTAACTAGAGATGTTAGGTGTGTATTTCCACAAATGTATTTCTCTGTGTTGTCTGATCACAGGAAAGGGACACAGAGAA
The DNA here is from genome assembly GCA_013396655.1 of Campylorhamphus procurvoides. Taxonomy (NCBI): domain Eukaryota; kingdom Metazoa; phylum Chordata; class Aves; order Passeriformes; family Dendrocolaptidae; genus Campylorhamphus; species Campylorhamphus procurvoides. Next base: position 227,640 of record WBMV01002265.1, read on the forward strand.
GGGCAGGTACTGGCTGATAAACAATATGCTTCCTGATGTCAACTCAGTCTGCCAGGAGTTAGTGCTACTAGGCAAACAAACTATTAATCAAACTGTTATGTTCAAATGAAAATAAATATAAAATATAGCATGAAAAAAAGTCTGAGTTCTTCCAAATTTGAGCCATTTCTCCTTGCTGAGATCACCTCCCTTCGCCTGACTGCACATCAAATCCCCACCTGGATGCTAGTGTTGCTTTTGTGTACCATGAAGCTGATGGCAGCCCAGGCATGAGACTGAGACTTACCCTGCCATCCATCTCCAGGTATTTCCTTATCTCCTTCCTCAGAAGAAAAACCTGTTTCCACAAATCCCTTCCATCTTTCAAGAGTCCACATTAATGATGACCTCCTCTCTGACATGAGTTCTTCTTCACCCTGCTCTTCACTTGATCCTGACAGCTTAACAAGCTATGAAAGCAAGGCAGGGGCAGCACAAGCATAGGTGATGCCATGGTTACATCCAATCTGTATCTGTCATATTAGAATAATCTGTTGTATATTAAGGGATAGATTTGATTTCTTTTCTAATGTGTTATTTACAATCTGGCAGAGTTCAGTACAAATGTAGGAACTGATCCTGAAATTTGATCGACCCTGGCAAACCCAAAGAAGTCAGTGGAGCCTGCATGGATGGATCAGATTCCAGTACTAAGGATTATTCTTGTAAACTGCTTCACAGGCAAACCTCAGAAAATCTGTAGTCACAAAATGATTAAATAAACAAGGTAACTGACATCTGTACCTGGCATTTTTATTTCATGTGAATGTCACAGTGTTGGCTGAATTCATCCATTTTTGTTAAGGTCAGAGAAACGAACCTAGAGAGGGAATAAAATAAACAAAGTGAAACTAATAACAGACAGAAAGAAACAAAGTGAAACTAATAACAGACAGAAAGAAACTTTTTAAGGGTAAGCTTGGGAAGATAGACCTTTTGCTTTGAAGTGAATAAAACTAGGTCCTAGAAGACAGAACTCTCTATCACTTTCAAATGAGAGCCCTGTGATCCCGCAGGGAGCTCTGGGTAGGCAGATCCAAGAAGCAGTGCAGTGTCCTTCAGTGTCTTGAGTTTTGATTTCAGGTCAGAAATTCCCAGTAAAATGAACAAAAGTATTTCTCCCTTTTTAAATCAAAATTATGAAGCTTCATTGTTCCTACAAGAAACTCCTGAAGTGGAAGCCCTTTGGCTTTTGATAGACATGTGACTGGTGAATTTAGCTCAGAGTCAGTTCTCTCCTAAGTAGTATGAGGAATTAGAGTTCAGTGGAAGGAAGAAGCAGTTTAATTAGAATCCCCTGCCCTCTGATTGTTCAGATATCAGGCCTATTGTCATTCTCACCCTCCTGGTTTTCCTATGCTATCTGCCAGCCAGCAAAGCTGGAGAGATCAAAGTGCAAGCCAGCCAGAAACCCAGGACAGAATAAAAAAGGTATCTTCAGCCTTTTTTCATAAAGGCATTAAGAAACAAATAAGACTTTTCCCTCCTCTTTAAGATACTTTTCAGAACCATATCTGACCAAGGATGATTGCTAGAGACATTTAAGCAAAAACTAAGAACTAATTGCTATAAAACTGCTCCTGATGTGGGGTTTGAGGGGGAAGAGGAGCTGTTTCTCACCACAGCAATGCCAGGATTGTTCAGCATGTTGCAGAGAGGAGGAAGATGCCAATTAGAGTAATAGAGAGAGCAGGGCTTGGAGCACAGAGATAAACATCTGGAAGGCTCCTTGGGGCAATTACATTTGGAGACTTTAAAATAGGAGGGGTTAATTTAAGTGGGATTCTGAAATGGAACTGAAACTAGTAGAGTTGTTAGCCACTGGAATCACATAATTGCACTTCTTCCTATTACCAGTGGCAGTTTACTTTGAGAGGAGTTTAGGAAGCTGGACTTACAAAGAACATAGATGGAGAACTGACAATACAGTGTGGGAGGCGAGTTGAGAGCGTGAATTAACATATCTACAGTGGTGAAGTCAAAGCCAAATGTGGCATCTGACTACCTTTATTTGTCTTCAGTATTTAGCAATGAATATTAATTGTATTTAATACAAGTTGCTTTGCTATTTGAATAGGAAACTTAAACCTTCAGCTGGTGCTGACACCACAGCTTAGGGCAGGCTGCACTGCTTCAGGCAACCCATCCTATGACCACTGTAGTGGGAGTGAAATGGCCTTTCACTCAGACTACATTTTGGCTGAGCTTGGTTTTTAGCAATAAGAAACTATTTAATTCTATCGAAAAAATTAGGAAGTTTTAGATATATTGTGTTTGAAACCCTTCTGATGCTTGGTGAACTCAGTAGTAGCAGGGCATGGGGAGGAAACAGACTTGTCAGTTAAACATTTCAGATCTGCTAAGCACAGAAAACTCTAAAATTCATAGTTTTTCAATATAGCCTCTGGTCAGAATTCACTTCTGGTCTTAGGATAAGAAAATTTTCAACAATTTTTTCATGTGTGTGATCCTGCAGTTGCTGCATTAAACAAAAAGGATTCCTATGATTCCTACATGCTTTCCACCAAGCATATTTGTATGTACATGTATTTGTGTATGTATATGTATACTTAATGTCCCCCATAATTTCTTTCTGACTGTACTGGCAAAGGAAGTCCTCACAGAATCATCACTGCATTGCCAGTGTTGAAGGCTGTTCCCTGGAGTGTTTTGATGCCTGTAGGGACCTGCTTGGACACTTGATTTCCCTGGCTTCTCTGGAGGTTTTTTCAATGTTTTGGCAGACTGCTGCTGGTGGTGCTTGTGAGATTTCTTGCCTCAATGCTCAAGGTGCATTGATACCTTCAACAAGTTTCTCTTTAATAGCGTAACCCTCAGAATCTTCTACAAAAGCATTAATTTGGTGTTTCTACATGCTCAATGGCATGTTTTTTTCATATTTTGGTCTGTAGACCCAAGAAATCACCATCATTCTGGAGGTTTCTGCCAAGGCTTAACTCATGGACTCATCTGAATGATTCAGTCATGGCAGAGGAGAGGGATTCTTCTTTATTAATGGGATTTTATGCTTCTGAGTAGTTTCAAGGAAATCAGTCCCAGAAGTCCTCCACAGCAGAAGCTGAAGGAGCAAAAGCCATCTTTCAACACAGCCCAAAACCCAGGAGGCTGGAATATTTGAAGTTCTTGTCAGGAGCTTTCTATCAAAGGCAAATCTCTTGCCTCTGCCCTCCAATCAGAATGAAGAGAAGGTTTTTGAGTGATAATCAGCTGGGTTTCAAATCTGGGAAGACCTACAGCCGCAAGCAAAGAACTGCTGCTTTCATTTGATGATCCTTTGGTGATTTAGCCCATCAGAACACAGTTAAGGCAATGACCTTCCCCAGTACATACAGGAAGCAGTACGTCCAAGTAGTCAGGCCCCTTGATGTAAGAATGCCAACAAGTTTTACCTGAACTGAATTACTCCAAGGCAGACTGTTAAGACTTTGTTGGGGGGTTCATATGGCAATGGGTATTTTTGAAACCTCTTACAAAAGGCTCTGTTCTAGGGTCTGCCATTGCTGACTTCCCTGAATCCACTCATTGTCTGGTTTCTTAAAGACTTTCTTGCTGACATCAAATGAGTTTCATGCATTGGTCACTTCTTTATCTTCTTTTAGATTTTACATGGTAGAGTGCTGCACAGAACTCATCTGAGAGTCACTGTGAAAAGGAGACTTGAGCTACTTTGCCATTTCCACCCTGCATCTTATACTGAAGCCTTGTTCTAAATTGTGATGGAAACCTGCTATAGAGCTGTAAAGGCCACTGCAAGCTATGTGGACCTTCCCCATACATCTATAAAACCATTATGATTTAGATTTGGTCTACAGCAAGAAATCTTGTTTTAGTCATTCTGTGCTGTGGAAATTGTTCTGATATTGTAGAAATCAAGCTGTTCAACCCAGTAGAAACTTCATCTGTTGCAGGGTAACATTGCTTAGCTCTGAGTTTCTTTTGCTCTAGTCTCACGTGCACCTGTCAGAGAAAGCAATGCCATGATGGAGATTGTCCTGACTTGCCATACCTTTGTTTCAAACATGACTTGGCTTCTGTATTCATCCCTTTCTCCCAATAATTCCATCCTTAAATGTTTCTTATCATTGTTGTAGCTTCTTTTTTGTCATCTCCTGATTCTCCAGGGATAAGAATCCAGGCAGCCCTTTTAAGAGGGCCAGTCACTTATCAGAACTGACTTCCCTGAAGAGACTGTTCACCTCTGTCCTATAACAATAGGAGAGTCTGATAAAGTATTGATTTTGTAACTTCTGTATGGTTCTGTCAGATTTCCTTCCCATTCCCATCCTCTTTTATTTCTTGCCCTCCTTGGCTGATTTATTTCTCTGGTAAAGCATTTAACTCCCACTAAAAATGGGAGCTGCACAGAGCAGCTGATCCAGTTGTGGACACCACCAGTTTGTGCTTGACTTGCCAGCCACCACTGTGTGGACCCAAACCCCTCCAGGTTATAAAGGCTTGTGCTTATTTGATTCTGTAAAGTCAAGATATAGAACTGAGAATCTTCACAGAATTGAGAATCTGAATGTTCTCCTCAAACACAAAAATTATAGGTCAGTAACCTTTTTTTTTTTTAGGCAGTTGATATTCCACAGTCAATACTGTTTGGGATGTCGTTGGTATAGTATAAGATCTCATTAGACATTCACAGCATTAACACTTAACCAGAACTAGAGAAAAAACCAACAGTTAGGCAAAACCATGCACATATTAATGCAGAAATTAATTATTCCACAAACTATTTCAAATTTACACAGCTACAAATTAAAAAACCAGCTGTTATTTGTTCTGAGAATTTGAGTAAATATAAGAGAGGAAAAAGAACATTTTCAAAAACGTTAGGCTATGTGAAAAATGTCTTAATAGTGCTAGTTACTAAATCATGCACTTATTTTTAAAGGAAAAAGGTGGAAGCCTGTCCCTTAAAGGGCTTAAAATAGTAGGAAGCAATCCTGCATTTGCAGTTAGGTTGGGTGGAAGAACAGGTTACACAGACATTTAGGACCTGAGGAAGGCAGTAAGTGCCTTAGCCAGTGCAGGTACAGATGGAAGAGGATGAGCCGTGACACCCTCAGGCTCACACAGCTTTCCAGCGGGGATATTCCTATGCATAACTTCACACATGCCCACTTGCAGACCTGTGAGTTGATTCCTTCCTCTCTATATCCTATAATTTGAGAGCTGAAAGTTATTTATAGTAGAGGGAGTGCTGCCTAAACATGAGAGTAACTTGGTGTTTAATTAGGTTGTTTTTTAAGGATTCTTGCAACTTGTTACTGATCATCTCTCAATACAACGACTAGACACTGGTTTCAAGGGAGTAGAATACTTTTTCCAGTTCAATGTCCTCATTTTCTATCTTGCTGAACAATAATTTCTAGCAGTGTCACACACTTCCAGAAATATTATGTTGCCAAGGTCAGTATGTTTAAAGATGTCACTACTGTTAGTCACCTTTCCCATCCTCTTGCCAGGTGTCACTGCCCTCAAAACAACGACAACCTTTTGTGAATCAGCACTGGGGCTGCTGCAGTTTGGTATTAAAGCCAGTCCAGCCTCGAGTTATTTTCCTTCAGTATATTGGGCTGACAGTGGCAATCTAGGACCTGATTCTCCTGAGGATCAGATGTCTGTCTTAGAGAGGAGCAAGGCTGAAGGCAGTGTAACCTCAGACTGCTGATTTTAATCTGCTGGCCCAAGCATTCTGGAGCTTGGTTAAGCATCAGATAGTGACAGTGATGAAGAGGTTCTGGGCTATGTGACAGGTACTAGAGGCCAGGTAGATTGCTGGTCTGATTCGGCTGGTTGTGGAGAGCTTGGACAGAGTGATGAGCTATTTTTGAATCCTGCCAGGCAAAAGCTTGGGGACTGGCTATCTGAAAATTCATGGGGCAGGCTCAATCCTCTTCTGCCCCCAATGGAGGAAACAGAAGAATGAAATAGGTTTACACACAGCAGCAGGACAGCAGGGAAATGTGGAGGAGCCACAGCTGGAAGGAGCCAAGCTGACTTTTGAGGGCTTGCAAGAACAGCTATTGATTTTGGGAATTGGTGGCTGAGCAGAGGGAGCTACAGCCTAGTGTGGAGGTGAGAGCAGGAAGGAGTGGAAGCCCAGGCCTGAAGGGAAGGGAATTTCCAGGGGCAGGCTGCAGTCCCTGGTGGGGAGGGGCCTGCTGAGAGCAGGGGAGCCCAGGCACACACCCAGGTGCTGTTCCAGGGAGCAGCTCTGAGCAGGGACCCAGCCATTTGACATGTTCCTCATCCTGCAGCTCAGCAGTGCCCACCAGCTCTTGGTTCTCTGCTTGATGGAGGGTCTGAGCACTGCAAGGGAACTGCAGCTCCACAGGGACACATGTGCAAACACAAGCTCCTTGTGCAATGCCTGTGCTCCCAGACTCACCTCCTCTCTCTCTGTCACATGCAACTCGAATTTGTTAGTTTTCTCTTCCTGCTATTTTGATTAGAAATCACTGTTTGGGGAAAAGAAAAAACAAAACAAAAAGCCAGAGAGGCCAGAACTTTGCAAAGCTTAATTCTTTAGAGCACTTTGGAAAGTCCCGCCAGAAAACACCATATGAGGCTACTGGAGGGAGCCAAGGCTGGTTTGGGAGTCATTTTTGGGGATATCGGACCTCAAGGAATCAAAAATAGCAGTATCGTGAGAGAAGGAGAAAGGCCTATTGTTGTTCCTGTTCTTTTGGCTTCATCAGCTCTCTCCTGGTTCCTGCCCAGAGGAGCTTCCTCATTCTTTCCCTGTTATTTTTCAATCCACTTCTTTCCATTTCCTAAAGACAGAACGTGAAGCAGATCGATTAATGAAATAACAAATCTCATATTTCCTAAAGCCAAGCAAATACTGCTGGAGCCCTTCTGACAATGCCTGGGATGGATCCAGAGGATCCCTCTGGGAACAGCAGCCTCACTGGAGGGGAGCAGGAGACAGCCAGGCCCAGCAGCAGCAAGGCTGGCAGAGCACTCTCTCTCCTCTTGAGACTGAGGGAATTAAGTCTTTCTACAGAACTTCATGTAGACAATCTTATTTTCATTTGTTTTCCTAGATTGATGGGGTGTGATTCCTCCTGTTTTGTTTATGGAGAGATTATTTGGCCGCATGATTAACAAACACAACAACCAATTACAGACATATTGTAGTAATTGGGAGTTTGTGTACAGAAAAATTACCATAGAAATTATATGAAATAGGCTCATGTCAGTGAAAGGGAGGAAGACAGAGGAAGAATGGCTGTTAGAGCTGGAAGAGTGTAGACCACATCTTCCCAGATAGATCCCTCCTCTTGCTTTGGAGACATGCAGACTCTTTTTCAAAAAACACTTTCTGTGACATTTTAAAAAAATCTGCAGTTTACCAGATGCTCAGGTTTGGCATTTATTGTGTCAAACAGCGACTCAAATAAACTCCTTGTGGCCTATGTTTGGTGCTAAATGCTTTTACTGTGCAAAAGACACTTGAATGGGGATGTTACAAATGAAAGGTGTTCGTGTGGTGGTTTGCAGCCAGCAGCTGGTGTGGCTTCTGCTGCTCAGGACACTTCCTTAATTTTTACACTGGAAAAAAAATAAATACATACAGCTATTGCAGAGGCCCTGTAGGAACAGCTGCTCCCAAGAAATACAAAGTCTTCGAATGTCCCTGTTAGAAAATTTGAATTTCCTTAAAGTACAGAATGGCCTTAATAGTTGAATCCAGGAAGCTGAAAAATAGGTTAAGTGGCAGAAACACAAAAGAATGGAAGTAACCTGTAGGCAATCTCAATTTGTCCCAGAGGAATATTGTCACAGAAAGGCAAAATGGCATTGAAATATAGCTGGAATTAAAAATTCACAAATTCAGATTACCTGCTCCCACTCACAAAATAATTTGCTGTAAGGGTTATTATCATCTCAGCACACTGATGGTGAACTGGAAGAAATGCCAGCTAATTCAAGAACAGAAGGCACTGGGCAGCAACATAAAGAAAATGAAGAGTTCTGTGATTCTGTATCACACTAGTAAAAAAGGTCAGCACTAAAATACCAACTCTAGGTCTAATTTTTCTTTATGGATTTAACATCATTGTTGTACACCAATGAGGACAATACATCTGTATATCTACACTATTACTGTCAACGATGTTGAGAGAAGGAAAGACAGTTATAGTCACCAGAAATACAAATATATAATTAAGATTAAAGAAAGATACTGAAAACTGATAAAGGGAACAAAAAACATTTACTTGAGTAGCCTGGTGTTACATGGAGAGTGCAGTCTGGAGCAACTTCCCGAAGAGAAGGAGGGCACACATCAGCTCATCCTCCAACAGCAGCTCACCCTGTGGGAGAGCACAGGAGAGTGATGGGTGGACACAGTGAGAGTCTGGTAACCAAATGCAAAGCTAACATAGTTAACATGCTATGGGCTTTGCAAGGTGCATCCTCAACTGCTGTAAAATGAGCAGTTCAGCCCAGTCAATCCAGGCATGTCTGTTCAGTCCACTGGAAGGTTTGGGGCTGTTGTGCACCCCAGGGTGTGCATCTTGCAAACCTCAGGTGACACCATGTTCCTGGAGAAGGACAATGAAGGGGAAAACAATATGACCATGGTCATGTTCAGCCACCAGCTTCAGGTGGTTTTTCATGTAGTCTTTACAATGGCTGTAAACCAAGTGTGTGTCACTGTGACTATGGGGGATACAGACACCTTCCTGCAGAGCCACTCCTGGCCACTGGGACGTTCATCTTATACACTCATGAATGGTCTGTTCACTGAGAGCTTTAAAAGGGTAAGTGATGCTCAGGCTGATGGAGAGCCAGCTGCTGGTGTATTCATTTGGTGGTCTGTGTGTGCAGTGCTTGGGATGAACCAGGAGTGCTGGGAAGAGCTCTCTCTGCTTCCCTGGCCAGCCACACGTGCTCTGCACTGCTGGAAAAGGGCCACAGAAAGCCTGTTAGGAAAAAGGCTGCTGTTTGGCCTATAAAAGCAAAGATAATCCCCAAGTTAGGCACGTGATATTACTTGTGTTTGCAGGTATGCCAACCTGCTTCCAACAGTGAGGAGTGCCCTCTGCATTGGTCCCCAGCATGTCTGTGAGGGGTCAGGCTGTGCCCTACACATTTTTCATTTTTCACAAAAGAAGCAAGGAGATTAGCTCCCAAATGAATACATGCACAGTGCTCTGTGTGTCACTCATGCTGCACAGAGGAGAACCCCACCACATCTCCCCAGTTATAGAAACTGCAAGAAGAGCACAACTGTGCTTCTCAGGTGTCAGAGAATCTGCACGGGAGAACATGCAGAAACCAAGTCTTGTAGTTTCTGCTGTTCATACACCGTTGTTTATAAGCAACATCACTTGCTTTTGTACGATCCTTAGCCCTAACTGACTACATTTCAAAAAGATTCTTGTCTGTCTTCCCTTATTTCTCACTGGGTTGCCATGCTGAGAGCATAGAAAGCAGCCTCCTCCATTCCTTTCCCTCCTGCTCCCCTGAGAATCTCTCCCTCCCCAAATTGCAAGCAGATTGAGACGTCTGGCATCCAGAGAAGTGGGAAAACAAACAACCCTCTCACAGTCCCCATTCTGCTTTTGCCTCCCCTTTGAGCCCAGCTTAGCTAAGCCTGCTGGCTGGACCCGCCCAGCACTGCCCTGTGCCACGGGGAGCTTTGTCCCAAAGCTCCTGTGAAGAGACACGTGCTTTGACACTCTCGTTCTGGCCCATGTGAGAGAGGTTAGACTTTTGAAAAACTGCCTGCCTTAACTTTAGTGCCNCAGGCCGCAACATAGTGAATTAAACATCTAGAAAAAAGGGCTGTCGTCATTTTTTGCAGCTTTCAGTGGTTCAGACAAGGCAAGCAATCAAAGGGCAAGGCAGAGGCATGCCTTTTCATTGCTGCTATAAACAATCAAACTCAGACTTTGCACCGTGTAGAAGGCTGTGTCACAAACAAGCACGGCTGCTATCATATTACCATCCTGAGGCTGATTTATATAAACTGCCTTCTGAGCTCTGATTAGGCTCAAAAACACGTGCTGTATAGGCAGAGCAGATTGCTGGAATAAAATTTTCAGTAACACTTCTAATTATTCAGGTGCCTACCAGCGAGAAATTTCTGTTTCAGGGAAGTTGCATTCAGTTTCTAAAGTGTTTTAGGAGGAAGGTAGTTAAGGAAATGAAGATGGACTGGTATTTCTGAGGAGGTTGTATCTCTGTGCTGTACATGCTGTACAGGCAGGAGCAGTAACAGTTCAGTAAATTGCTGGAGGGATAAATAAATGCATTGTAATGTTAAGGTAACATGCAAGTAGCTGCATCAGGTCTTTTAATTTATTCTATGGAAGGAATTTTTACAGCTAGTGAAATCCAAAGAGTTTTCAGGCATGTGTTCAGAGGTCATGATCAGGGCTACTACAAGTGAACCTGTACTGTTCACACTTATCTATAAAAAGATTTTCTATCAGGGTGTGTTATAAAAAGAGCTCTATGTCTCCCACTCAAAAATTCAGAAATCACACAAGCCCTTGATTATAGACTCGTGTTCTGCTCCCGTGATAAAAACCCCTCTCCTCCAAAGATTTTTGAGGCAAAGACTCCTTCTGTATTTATGTGCAGAGCCAGACATACCTATGGCCAAGAATACATTGACTCCTGCTTGTTCAAATGGCAGTGCAGTGAGGCTGAGGACATAAGAATTAAACATTGTGGTGGAGGCTTAGCTGCTTAGAAAAATGCTGCAAACGCTTAGGAAACAGCTGCCCAAAAATAAACTCCAAAAGGTGCAATTTGTGCCGCAGTTGAGCCCTGCATTACTGGAGCAGTAGCACAAATGTGCGAACCTTTATCAGTCAGAAGTCCCTGCTGTCCTGGATTCCTGTGCAATTGAAAGCAGAGTCATCTGCAACAATGGGAGCTTTATTTATCCTGCACAATTGCTGCCAAAGCAGTCCTGGGACGTCCATGAGCCTGCTATGAATATGTTTGGAGCGGGATGAATCTGGCAGAGCGCTGCGAAACTGCTGCATCACCAGTCTCAGGTCTGCCGGCTGGCTGCACTGACTGGCAGTTTGTGTGCAGGGTTGCTAAGGAAATTTTAAAGGTTTTGGGAGCCTGAAATGGCACTGTTCAAGCTGCCCGCCCCGTTAGAGACTCATGGTTGCTCTACCCTCTAGAGGCAGTGGCGAGGATGTAGTCGCTGCTGTTAGGAGAGCTGATGGAGATTGGGAGCCAAGACTGCAGGCTGTGCCCATCCCCTCATCCCCCACACACTCACAGCTCCCACTCTGAGGGTGAGTGTTTCCAGGAGTAATGAATAATGAGACAAGTCAGGAATGACATGGGAACTGTTTTACATCACCTTTCTGATGGCTCCCAGGACCCCATTATGAGATTGGCCTTTTTTTTCCTTTCTTTATTTGAGGTAGAAGCAGGTGTGTACCAAAGGAACAAGAATTTAAGTTTTCCCTCTGTCAGGGAAATTCATCACTTTCCAATGTGCTGCCTGGTGCTTGTCAGCAGGGCAGAAATCTGTGGCCTCCTGAGTGTCCTACTGAACTGCACTTAATCCTGTTAGCCTCCCTAATACGACCTACTTCTTCCCAGAAGTAAGTGTCATCCGGGTTTGATAGGAAACAATAATGAAACTAAATCTGTTTCCAACACATAGGGCTCCTGAAAGAAGAGTCACTTACTGACAAGCCTGGACTTGATACTACAGAGGTAGCAGGGCTGGTAAGTTCCCACTGCTCAGCAGGTTAGACATTTCACTAGACATTATTGCCAAGCCTGTGGGCCTTAGGGAGCAGTGAAATTTGGGGATGTCAGATTGATAATATAGCTGGAAAGCTCACTGATTGCATCAGAGAAGATGGAGCCATTACAGCAGAAAGACTGAAACACTGTGTGTTCTACAAGAGCTTGGGAAGAGACGTAGGAAAATACTTCACTGCCTTGTGGCCAGGATGTTCCTGTAAGGAGAATTTCCAAATCTTCACTGAAAATAAAATAACAGTAAGAAATTTATGGAGAATGCCCTTTCCTGTTCGTGCCTTTTCTTTATGCAATCTTCCTGGCTCCTCACTACATGAACCCTCCAGATGTGAGGGCTGAAGCAAAGCTCAGACTAGATCAGGATGGCTTTTGGTGAACAAAAAGAATTAGAGATGGCAAAACAGTATGGAAGGTGTTCTCTGAGGTGATGCTGACTGTATTTCCTAATGGGCTGAGGAGAGGTAAGCAAGAAGAAAATATAATGGATAAAAGGAAATTTTATATTAACTGCCTACTTGAACTCTCCCCAGAGCGAAGGTGAGAACCTCCTTGACAGTGGTTCTGCTCCTGGGTAAATGTAAATGATGCCTCATGGAAAAGCCACTTGATTCTACAGTTTAAATTTGGTTAATTAAAGGATTCAAGAGGCATAATCCAACCCTTCACATGAGAGGAACACACTTAGAAACTCTAGTACACCAGAACAAACATAAATGCCAGGTACACACTGAACCTGAGAAAGAGTCCCCAGTGCCTGACCTTGTTCCTTAAGAAAAAGGTTTCTGTTCTGCACTGCACTCCAAGTCACAAGTCAGGTGGAATGTATAAAGACAAACTTTGAGATGTACTGTCCAGGCAAAAGGAACCTGTCATAAATCCAGAATTAGAGCCTGGCGTAAAGCCCAGAGTATCGCAATGGCAATCCCCTAACATGCCACATGTCACAAACTTCTCAGCAATGCAGGGGGATGTCACCAAAGTTTCTGTGCCACATTCAGTTGTTATTTCCCTCTCCAGTTATGCACGAGGGCACTGTCACAGCCTGCAAGGCCACCAATGTGAGCTATGCAGTGCATGTGAGATCACAGAAGGGAGTCTCCCTGGTTATCAGATGCCTGAGAGAATCTTTGTCATCCTGGTACTGGGAGCAATAAGGTGATAAATCAGTGACAAATAAAGCTTGTAGGTTGACAGTGGCTCAAAAAATATCTGGCAGTTTCCCAAAGTGTTCATCTACCCCTCTCTTCATTGCCTCCTCTTTGCTTAGTGCTGTTTGCTTTTCATTTTGGTTTAAACTTCTGTTAGATCTGGCAGAGTGTCACACTGTGAGACCCTTCAAAAACAACCTCCTTACATCTTGCCTCAGCTCCTAAATCCCAAAGTGTAAGACATCTTTCAGGGGGATGAACAAAATGTACTGTCCTGCTTTATTAAGAGACTGTAAGGATATACAGTGTTCCAGAGGAAAAGTGAGAGGCAAAGCTCAGCAGTGGAGGAGGGTGGAAGGGCTGGGAAGGTCTTGGGAAGGCTCTGTAATACAGAGAGCTGCTCCTGTCTCCTCTCCCTTGTTTTAGCCACATCACTCTCTAAATGTGTATTGCAGTGCTGTCCTGAGAATATCACAGTTCGTGTTACAGGCAGCTGTGATACAACACTCAAATACTAAGGTGGTTGCTTGACAGTGATAACACAGCTCAGAGGTGGAAGGCTCTCAGTGGGGAAATGGATACGATGGAGTGCAGTGGCAAGGGAGATAAAAGGTCATGAATGCTGAACTAGAAATGTTGCTATTAGTATGCAAAAAAGATATAAAACAATCTGCTAGTATGACAACATGATAAAATAATGTAATTTTCATTTAGCAAAATAACACAAGGACCTATTTGAAACCTCTCTTCAGTCCTCCCAAATTCAGAAGTATTAGACAAATAATTTTATTTCCCTGTCACAGCTCATTATGAAAGGACATGGCATGCTCTGCATCCAGTCTGGTTCTAACATTGGTCTTTATCTCATAATGTTGTCTATGTGAAAGTATCCTGTTCTTTGATCAGCATTAGACCTACACAAATAAAGTTAGAGCAATTTCGCTGGATGTTATCTCCAGAGAAAGAAGGATTAGGAACAAAAGATCAATTTGAGATGCACTGACAGAGCTGGATGCTGAGCTGTGTCTGGGTGCTCCTGCAGACAAGAGCAGTGCGTGGCTTCTGTGCTGTATTTCAGCTGGTTCTGCTCTGTATGCTGACAAATAGTTACATTGATCTGATGGAAAAACATAAAGGGTCATATGAAAATAGCCTTTCAAGTACAATTTGCTACCACTCAGGTTACAAATGGCGTGAAAAGCTTGAAGGAAACATTGACTCTTCAATTTGAAGCTGTTTAGTTTTTGCCCAAAACTTTCTTTAAAAACAAGGGCTGCATGAAGAGTCACCAAATCTTTAATAATATGCCCCAAATTAATTAAGAGAGAGATCCCAGAGATCCAGGCTGTGCTACAGCAGGACTTCTTGTGTGTGTATCATCACTGCTCAGCAGCCAGACATGGGTCTGGTGCTTCAGTGCCAGCACTGGGGCTGCCTCTCCCACCCTGCTCTGAATAACGTGATGCTGCCCAGTGCCTCAGATGATGCTGTCAGGGACTATGGTGAGGTAAGTATGATGACTCACTCCTCTGGTCTGTTAAAGAAGGTTGTAAATATGATACAGTTTGTATTGATTCTAAATCAAAAACAAAAACAACGACAAAAAAAGAGTTTTTAGAGTTTCGGAGCACAGTGTATGGCAGAGTCAAAGCCAGACTGCATTATATCCCTGTGAACTGGTAGTTTCTCCTGTTTTAGCTTTCTTTTTCGTGGGAGTTATTTTTCATTTCTTCCAGCAAGACCTGGGAGACCCATCTTCCATTCCACCTCCCATTCTGTCTTTCACAAAAATGTTTCACTAGAACTTTGCTGATGCTGCCCAAACCTGACACATGGCATGTAAAATACAGCACTGTCAAAACATTAATCAGTCACAAAACACCTCACTCCTGGTGAGGTGACACAAGTTAAAAATCAGACTGGGCAATTCCTGATAGATTTTCTGGAGCTTCATCCTCCCAACCTCTTTTACTGTTATCCATAAGAAAAAAAAAAAAAAAGAAAGAAAAGAACATTTTTGTTTGTGGAATGTATCAACTTTCTTAAAACAATACAAGCAAATGAAAGCACAGCCCTGCCTGCTTTTTTTTAGGAAGTTTGCAAACCAGCATGGTCTAACCATTCATCCAAGAAAACTCAGAGGAATCTGAAACCCTTTTCTTTGGCAGCAGGATGGAGGGCTGAATTAAATGGGAAAGTCAGCTTTGGACAGCAGAGAAGTTCCTTTCCTAGATGGTAACACACATACAGGTTCACATCCTCGGCTGTTAAAACAGCGATTTATACTACACCAGGAACCATCTCTTTCTTTCTCAGGTTGATCTGGAAAGAAAGATGAAACAAGAAAACATTAAGTAGGAACCAAGATACTAAGAGTTATTATTTAAAGCACTGACCTATCGTTGATTTGGACAAATGAACTCCTGTCACCAAGGGGCATGGTTGCTTCAAAGTCCCATGTGCCAGTGAAAGGCACTGGCTTCAGACTGGGAGCTGTTTGTAACCAGAGGCACAACAAGCCACCTGAGAGACCCTGAGCACCCATAAACCAGGGCCCGTGGGTGCCCTGCTGCAGACTGCCAGGGGAGCAGCCTCTTCTGGGCAAGTGTCAGGCTGTTCCTCACTGACAGCAAATAACACTGGTTGCATCTAGACTGTCAGGAAAGGGAGATAAAAGCACTGGCAGTGACAGTGCAGTGAAGTCACTGCAGGAGCTCTGGGCAGTAAGGTCAGCCATGGAGCTGATGTGCCACCACCATCTCACTGGGGTGAGATGGGGCTGGTGAGTGTCCTGACAGCACTGAGAGTCACTGCTGCCCACAATGGCAGATGTGGAGCTCAGGGTCTCCTGCAGCACCAAAGCCTCCCTTGCAGTCCCCTCTCCTCTCCAAAAGCTCACTCATGCATGACCCAGTGGATGGCATCATCAGGCCAGGGATCCTTAGTCACCCTTACACAGTTAAAACCTGATTGATTTCCATCTGGTGACTTCAGAAATAGTTGCTATACCCAGATTACCTCAGGTGATGTATTTTGTCTATTTATATCCTTGCAAAGGAGAAATAAATACAGGTAGATGACGTGAGAAAGTGCCCTGAACCAGGCAGAAAGCTTTAGTGATAGCAGTTTTATTATATCTATTCCAAAAGATACTTTAATATTGCAGAAAGTGCTAAAAGTGAGAAGAAATGAAAACAATTTGTATCTTTATGGATGAACTATAAACCATGACACCAGGACAGTTCTATCCAGATAAAGAAAACTCACCCCCCTAACTGCTTTCTATTATGCTCAATAGCTGAAAAATGATGATGGTGGGTAAATTTTACTCCAGACAGAATAAAGTGTGCCCCAGCTGCACTACAGAGCCTGTTTTCCTGTCTGTGTGTGCACAGCGTGCACTCAGTGTAATGAAGGATAATTGTGTCAGTACATAATTAGAGATAAAAAAGCGGGTGAGTGAGATGCCAGTGATGAGATCAGCATGGCAATCCTCCTAAAGAGAGAGATATCTACTTGCCACATGGTTTAAGGACAGGTCTGAACTAGGGTGAAGAAACTAAGCCTCTAACTGCACTGTTGCATTACCCTGAGGAAAGCATTTGACTTTTTTTGTCCCATTTCCCATGTGGTACAAACTAAAGATGATTGTTCAGATGAATGTCACCTCTCTGCAGAGGACCCATGAAAAATTCAGGCAATATTTGAATCATTTAAAGGTTCTTTCCAAAACGCACTGTAGCAAAGTTTACAGAGTAGCCCAAAGGCTGGAACACTTGCAAGAAGAGTTTAAAGGGACTATTTAGGAATGAGCTAAGCATTGATTAACAGTGTACAGAGGCAGCCAGGATGCAAGCCTACTATTTATGTACTGTAAAGGTGCAGAAACACTGTGAACAATAATTGAAACAATAAAAAGGTAGAAACTCTCAGGAGACCCTCCAGCAGCTCCGGCAGCCACCCCAGTGGTTGTAGTTTCCCCACATCTGCAGGGATACACCCCTCAGAGGCTGAGAGCAAGGCAGTTTGGAGTCAGGATTTGTAGGAGAGGGAACTAATTTCCCATCTCATGATCTGTCACTTTGTATTCCCTTTTTAACACACAGTCAGCAATGGATTTGTAGTGACAATTATGAGCAGGGGAGTCTGACAGAGACCGTCAGCCATAATTGAGACAGCAATCAAGAGTTGGCTGAAAACTTTGAGCTTCATCATTAGTCAAGATTGAAAAACAAACAAAGCCCCAAAGAAGTTACCACTTAGTCTCCCTGACAAGGGTTTTGTTCTTAAGATCATTCAAAAAGAAGGGACTCAACCTACCTGCTCAGGATGGGACTTGGGAGACCTGAGACCTTTTCAGGAAAGGGTCAGACAGCAGGGCCAGAGTTGGAAGAATTTTTGCCTAGGCACCAAGAACAGAAGAAACCTCTTCAGCCATGCCTAAGAGGTAATGGGACCTCAGAAGTGAGACCTGAGCAGGGTTGGGATGCCCCCTCCATGACTGAAGTGAGCATTAAACACTTGATCCAGGCAACATCTGGATGTAAACTCCAACATCCTGCTGGAAATGTGCTCCTGACTGCCAGGTAAGGACCATCAGTCTTAGAGCACCAGGTAAGGGGTTATTTCTATAGTGCAAGTGGTTTTGTGGTCAGTGCCATCAAGAGAAGGGGACTGAGGAAGGTCACCATGCCATGATGTGACCAGAAATTGCACAGAGTTGTGAGGAGCATGCTCAGCCAAGCAGCTGAACACGGAAAAAGCAGCATTGTTAAAACCATTCCTTTGTGGGACATTCCTTTGTGTTTACTTCTCCACAACACTTTTAAAGGCCATTCATAGAATGCTGGAAGGAGAATGGGAAATGCCTTGTCTCGGGCTTCCTGTTGTCAAAGAGAAAAAGAATCCAATATCCTCCTGCACAGGTGCTGGAGAGGCCCCAAAATTCACTTTATCCCAGCATGGGGCCTTCAGTCAGCTCAGTGGCCACGGGGCTGGCACGGCACTCCCTCTGCCCATGGGCACCATGCCTGCTCCTACAGCTCATATTTTATTTTTAATTCAGCTAGTCAGAGGGATGGAGAGAGGAAGAGGCGGGTGCTGCCCTGGGTTGAAGTCCAAAGAGCATTGTTTTCTCATTATGAGCATTGTGTTGCCATTGTGGATAATTATAATCTTACATCTCAATTCGGTTTTTTTTTAAAAAACCACACAAAGGCATTGAAGCCAGAAACTTCTTGGTGACAACCCAGAGATGTCTGTTGTTCTTCCTGGCTGTATTTTATCTTATGGGGATTTGAGGGTATTGCTGTGGAAATGCCAGATATTAAAACCTCATTATACTTCTGTTTGCAAAACAGATCTTAATCACTCGCCATCCTAAACAATTACCCTGGCAGGCAAATTCTGGAAAAATTAGCAGCCAAAAAGGATGAAAAATCTTTTCTTTTGCTTTGTTGAAACAGCAAAATCTGCATGCAAATTCACTTAATCAGCCAAAATGCCCTGCTAATACAGCCCTATTCTCAAGGAGGCACTTTTCCAATTTTCTAAAGTGGAGCTACTTCTGTTTCCTAAACCTCATTCCAACTATAGTTATAATATAAAGTTGAATATTTTTCTGCAACCTGTACTAGCATATGGAGATTCGATACGAAGCAGGGAGACACAATCCATCCTTGCCCCCATGGCCTTCTCTGTGTGACTCAGACATGAAGCAAGAAGTGCAAATCCCCACCGGTCCCAGGTGATCAGGACTCCAGACTCAGCACAAAACCATCTTGCCATTAAGGATTAGCAAGGCAACACTGATGACTGCTGGTATCTTCTTCTTCAAAACAACAAAGAAAAATCTCATGCACTCTGGCTGGGGTTCCTGAGTGATTCTCACTTCCAAAACTGATAGTGTTAATGTGGCAAGACTGACATGTATCTACTGGGAAAAAAAATTGGATGTCATAGAATCATCTTGGTTTCTTGGGGTTTCCAGCCCTGGTATTCCTGTCCTTGAGTGAGACTGAATTCCCGGTGGTCTCTGTTATCCCTCTGTAATCAACCACAGGTCTCCTAATTGTCATTTAAGTCTGTACTTAAAGCAAAACCGCTTTCAAGAGGTTCAGGGGCTATTGCTTTTACGTCAGTCATTTGACTAAGTGACGAATATTATCTGAACAATTACTTGCCTTGGAAATTAATCTCTATTGCTGTTTCCTTCCCTGTAGAGGGGAATCATTCCTCGACTCTGGAGAACCGACTTCTAAAAAGCTTGAAATGAATGGTCTGTGTGCTGATCCTCCAAGCAAAGGCTTGGGCATCAGATAATTCCTGATAATTATTGGGCATCCTGATAATTCTCTGAAAGGGCAGTGAGCGAGTTGGTGCACAGGTTACTGCTTAAGAGTGGTCCGAACGAGCCTCTGAGCGCAGAGCTCGGTCTGTACGTCTGTCTGCTCAGAGCCACTGCCCAAAGGCTCAGCCATAGCCTGCTGACCCCCCCAGCAATCCCCCCTTTCTGGAGTGGGCCGGGCAGCTCCCTGGGGAGCCCCCTCTGCTTTCCCACAGCTTTCCCCACCTCGGGAAGTGTGCAGGGATGCCCGGTGCCCGCGGCTACCCGAGGGGAGGGCACACCAGCCCCGAGCCCCACCCGGCCAGCAGGACTGCGATAAACCAGGTACATCTAATAAAGCTTCTGCAGTACCTGAAAACCAGGAGTACAGAACCCCCACAGGTCCATGAGATACAGCGAGGGTGAGTAAATTACTAGGATTAGTTTTGGTTTAGTGCCATTTTAAGACTGATGATGGGATGACACAGAGGGGCAGTGATGTCATTCTCCTCTGTCCAAGTCTCCTCGCCTTGCCAAGCCAACTGTTCAGCACGGCTCTGGCTTCAAGGAATTAGGAAATTTTTTAGAGATCACTGCTCTCCTTTAAGGGCTGTAATTTTCTAAAAATGCCAAAAGATAAATATGCATTACCAATTGCGTAATTTCATGTTTCATGCCTCAGCTCCCGGTGGCCAAAAGATGTTTATTTATTTAGTGAAAGTTTAGAGCTGAATGGGAAGCTGAGGGCAGGTGTGAGTGCTCCAAGCACAGAGCCAGCACCTCTGCAGCTGCTGAAGCTTCGGGAGGAGCCTGGCACAGGGAGCTGGACACAGGGAACAGGGAACTGGGCACAGGGAACAGGGAACCTGGCACAGGGAACAGGGAGCTGGGCACAGGGAATTGGGCACAAGGTGCAGGGCGCAGATGCCTCTGAGCCCCGGGTGCTGCTCAGAGGAGCGATCTAATGCTAATTTGGGCTGATGGCCGTGATTCCCAAAGCATTCAGTGTTATTGTGCACACCTTTTCAATCTTCTCCCTTCCTTAAATACACAGGCTTCGGTTTACATTCGCTCCCGGCTAATCCCGCCGTCCCTGGAGGGGCAGGCTGTAGGTTGGAGGAGGCTGGGCAAGGACCAGGAGCCCGACTCGAGCCTGACCCCCTCAGTCCTTGCCTCCTTCCACTCTCTCTTGCACCCTGATCTCCTCCCGGCTTCGGTTGAGATTCTGTTCCCTTTAACAGGTGATAGAGTGAGGGTTTATATGAAAGAGCAGCATCAAGGTCCGTGAAAATTATTTCTTCCCAGAAAGCAATTAATTCCCTGGTTATCCAGGAGTACCTGCTTTAGAAGCCTTTGCAATGGCATTAGTCATTCGGGATCGTAGTTTGGTTTTCTTCTTTCATTAGAAAGACAGCCTTAAAACCTCACTATGGAAAAAAAAGTCATCAAACGCAGTTTAGGACCATGAGGTGCTCCATTTGGACTTGGAATCTTGCTCTAGATAACTACACAGGGACAGAGGCACCAAGGTCCCGAGCCAGAGATTACGCAGCACCTAAAGGCAAACATACCAGAGAGTATTTCTGGTGAGGAAGTGCCTGTTGAGATCTTTCACGCTTCCTTTAAGGCAGAGGGATCTCCTCTGAGGTAACCAAACCCCTCTGTGCTCAGCCTCTCCCAGTGCCGCTGGCTGGGGAGTCCAGCAGAGCTCCCGGGACAGACCCAGCTCTGCGCTGCCCACCACGGCCTGCCATGCACGGACCTCACCGACACTGATCTAAAGGGATTTCCTGGGCTCCGGTGCCCCTAAGGAATTGGCTTTCATCCAAACATCACAATAACCCTGTTACCTTAAACCTGTTCTTAATTGAAGCAGGGCGACAGCAGCAGGGTCTGACCCTGGATAGTGTCTGCACCGCGCCGCTCCCACAAAGCACCCAGCATGTGAGCAACAGCCACCCTGGAACACTGTGCTCCCACAGGCCAGTGGATTTCTCTTCCCCTTCATTCAGCAGGTCTGGGAGAGGAGCAACTCCCTCCTTCCCTCCAAAGTGGTGCCAGGGCTGAGCTGCCAGCCACCGGCAGAGTCTTGCCCTGGCCCCACTGCCCGGACCCTCCCAGCTGAACCCCTGCCCAAAAGGCTCCCACAGCTTTTTCCAAGGTGAGAACATTGATGCAGGAAAGAGGGATCTCCTCAGAGCTGCTGAATGTATCTTAAGTCTGCAAAACCGGCTTTGATGTTAGACAGAGCCTGCTCTGTAAGGGCAATCTCTGCTCCCACTTCTGGAGGAAAGGAAGTTTCATTGTTTTGGCCACAGGCGATGGCACCGACACAAACATTTAGTGTGCACAATGACAAATACTCTGTATTTGAGCACATTCATACTTCAAGAGTCACCAAGAGGGATTTAAGCACATCTGAGTGCTCAGCAGGAAGGACAGAAGATTGTGCTTAAAACTTTGCAGTCTTGTCTTAGCAAGAGTCGTTGACAATTAAAGGCGTCAACCTGCAAGGAGCCCCTGCCAGGTATTGTATGCGAGTCCCCGTTGCTGCAGGCAGGAGGATTGTAGTCAAAAAGTCTCTTTTTGTCTAGTGAATGTTGCCAGTCAGAGCAGAAGGATGGGGCATCGCACTGCGCAGGCAGAGGGGCATCAATCTAAGGAACAAGCACAACATGGTCCATCTTGGAGGAAGCTAAAAGTGATGCGTATTGGGATAGGCAGAGCTGAAGCTGTAAAAAAAGGCTAGAAGTCCGAAGGGAGCTCTGGGGCTGAAAAGGTGACTTATGTGTGCCCTGATGGGGAAGGCGCCGGGGGGAGGCAGCTGCTGGCCCAAACCCCTGAGCCCCGGTGGGTGGGAGATGTCTGCTTAACAGCCCGCATTCCTGGGCTCTGCCAGCTTCCCCTTATCTCCCCATCTTAATGGTAACCACGACCAGCTATTTGTCCGTGAAGTGGGCTGGCAGGGGACAGAAAAGGCCTTTCAGGTGCATAGGCTCCTGCGGCGCTGCCAATTCTTAATTACTATATGAGGCATTTCGCAATATTTTGTGCGCCGGTTTCTCTTTGTTTCTGTGTGTTTGTTTAAAAAAAGTTCCCCACGCTGGCATCTTGTCAATATGTGAGAGTTCCAGTCCAGATTTTCCATAATTTATTTTTCCTAACCTGAAGCTTGTTCTTTCAGAGGAGGAGAAGGTGATTTGTGAAGCTTCGTGCTTTTAGAGGCAGTGCCCGACAAGACTGCTCCCCATCACGGCCTGAGCTGGGAATCAGTCCCAGCAACACAAAGAGCAACTTCCCTAGAGCCTGGGAAGCTGAGGGACATACACAGCAGTACAGTATTTGACAGCGAGAAGAGGAAAATAGACATGTTGATCCCCTTGCAGAAGGGGTGGGATGGAGAGGCTGAGCCGGGGAAGGACGGGAAGACAGCCCAGTGTGTTCCAGGTGGTCCAGGGGCTCCTGGGCTGGGCAGAACAAAACGTGCCCCTCTCTAAAGGGCAGCTGGACGCCCCTTTGTTTTATCATATTCAGAGTGAGTGTAATGGTGGAATCTTCCTTACAGTAGCATCGTAAAACCCAGAGAAAGGTATTTGGAAGAACTTTAGTATTTTGGCACTATCCCATAAGAAGTGGCGCTGCCAGCACATCTTGCCGCGTGAGGACACAAAGGAGTCGGAGAACCGATGAATTCAGTAGCTCTGTTGAAGAGAGAAGTGGACGTAGCAGTTTGAAACAAGGTGTAAAATAAACGTGGGCCGGAACCTGTGCTAAAGATCTGCTCACGTCTGCAAGTGCCAGGTAATAAGCGACTCTGCTGTTTCGCAGTGAGTGCGATACCACGAGGGACCTTTCCCTCAGTCTCAAGGGACACCAGCACTAACGATGCTAATCAAGTGCTAACGTGCAGCCCATCTATTGTGTCGCTCACAGAAGCCGGTGACCTCTCCTCATTAACAGCTAGTAAGAGGGGCTGGATGGCCCTGCAAGTAACCTGGAGCAGTGATTGATACTCCAGGATTTCCCTCTACAGTATTTCTCTAATCCTTAAACAATTCGTTATTTTTCACTCCGAAAAGCTTTTCTTTCATGGAAACAAACACTCTTAAACAGACCCTCGAAGTTGGAGTTACGCTAGTGTTTAATAATCTTTGCTTGTAAATGGAATTCACCCTTTTAAAGCAGCAGGGAGAATTTAAACTGATAGATTCTACTAAAGGAAGATATTCCCTGCGAAATTTTGTCTATGCGTTCTGTGGAGTGCTCGAGTCACATTTATGGTTAGTTACTAATTTTTTCACTGGGATAATGGTGTGGTAACCCCCGCAGCACTGGGCAACATTTATTTTGGAGGACAAGTTATTTGTTGGAATGTCTAAATATATTTTGGGCCAATCTCAAAATAATTAACCCACCCTGGGAATTCAGTAGGTGTAAGCCTGCAGGGAAGCGTGGCCACCCTTCTCAGATCCGGAGGTGGGCGTTGAGCTAAATAAAGGAGGAAATGTGGCTTAGCCTGAAGTTACAAGAAATCTTTTCGAAGTCACCAGAGGAGCACTCTTTTCACAGGCAGCTTTTGGCTGAGGGGACACGCTCTCCCTGCAAACATTCCTTGGGACAGGGGGAAGCCCTGGGAAGCGGCTGTGGGAGGGCTGGGACACGGGGGTGGGACAGCAGTGATGGACAAGGGACAACAGTGACAGTGGCCGACAGCGGGGGACAGCAGTGACGGACAGGGGACAGCAGTGGACAGTAGAGGACAACAGGGATAGGCAGGGGACAGCAGCGACGGACAGGAGCTGACATCAACGGGCAGGGCACAACATGGACAGCAGGGGACAGCAGCGACAGGCAGGGAGCCGCAGCGACGGGGAGGGGACAGCAGCGGCCAGCAGCGACGGACAGGGGACAGCAGGGGACAGCAGAGAACAGCAGAGGGCAGGGGACATCAGGGAACAGTAGAGACGGGCAGGTGACAGCAGGGGACAGCAGCGATGGACAGGGGACAGCAGGGGACAGCAGAGAACAGCAGAGGGCAGGGGACATCAGGGAACAGTAGAGACGGGCAGGTGACAGCAGGGGACAGCAGCGATGGACAGGGGACAGCAGGGGACAGCAGAGAACAGCAGAGGGCAGGGGACATCAGGGAACAGTAGAGACGGGCAGGTGACAGCAGGGGACAGCAGCGATGGACAGGGGACAGCAGGGGACAGCAGAGGGCAGGGGACAGCAGGGAACAGTGGCGGCGGGCAGGGGACAGCAGCAGACAGCAGAGACAGGCAGGGGACAGTGGCGGGCAGCAGGGGACAGCAGAGGGCAGCCAGTCATCCAGCTTCCCAGATCTGTTTCCACGGATTGTGTTTGCAACAGTTGGAATTCACAGCGTTTCCTTCGCTCATTTCCCACTGAGTGCTCCGGGAGAGAGCGGGGAGAGCTCAGCTCTCGTGGGTTACCCGTCCAGAAACCTGCCTTTGAACTCTGAAAAACACCCGGCAACCTTAAAGCTGGTGGAGTAATTGTTTACTGGGGGCTCAGGGGCCCGGGCTGAGCCTGCAGCACATCGCGACTGTGTCGCGACTCGTGCGAGGTGGGCTCAGGGGATGCCACACACCCCGCAGCCAAGTGGGTGCCCTGCTGAACACGGCAAAGTGTAACAACGATTGACACGGGCCCGAGTCTGCTTTGGCTTCACAACAACCGCCCTTAGAGCAGGAGGTGTCTGGATCCACATGTTCAACCAAATCCAGGGATGCCGAGTGGGCCACACCTTGAAGAGGCCCCGCGTCCCGCGCCTCCAGGTGTGCCAGGTGTGCTTCTGGAACATGCAGTGACAGTGTCCTGACCATGGCTGTGCTGCAGGGCTGCGGGCACACAGCACAAGGAGCCTGTGCCTGTCACCCAGCCCCGGGGGCTGGCACCGGAGCGCTCACTCATTGTTATATAGGTCAAGTAATCTTTGAACACCTCACATCAGACCTTCCCGTGCAGGAGACTTTATTTATAGATATAGACACAGATACGGAGACACAGACTGTGGCTTCCACGGGGGAGTGGTTATTCCTCATTAGACCCTTGGACCCAATTTCCTTTGGGATGTGTCATCTCAGAGTGTTGCCCAGAGACTGATGGATTGTATCCAAATAGAAGGTGACAAGCACTACACAACCAAATTAAAAAATGAATCAAGTCAGTTCATGTTTGAAAGAAAAAATTCTTTTCCCAGAGCTCATAATTTATTAAATCCTGAAATCAAGAGCTGAATATTTATAGTTTACTTTTGTTCCTCTTTCTGGAGCTCTCTAGACAGACATTTTATTCAGCTGGCCTAAAAAATTAGATCTGCATTCAGAATGAAGAAATCTGAAGTGCTCACCCAGATTTCTTTTCTCCTGGAAGATATTAAGAGGTTTACTCATGGTTTTTCTCAGCTAATGAGCCTTCTGGCCTTTAGTGACTTTGGGCATATTTTTGACAACATTGTCTAAAGCACAGCTCAAACTGTCATGCTGGAGCCATGGCTGTTTTAAATTGCAGTGATAGAAAGAAGAATTATGTATAGATTATCATCTAAATTGGCATCTATCTTAGAAACAGGCTTATTTGTTTAAAAATCTCTTTCAGGAGTTTTTTCCCAAATCACATAGAATAAGTCAACACTCATCACAGAATCAGATCACCTACAATCATAAGCGTATCTGGTCTTATTATTAAAGCCTGCTTATTCAAATTCTGCTTAAAAAATGGACTGAAATTAAATTCAGTAAGACACCTACAGCAATTCTCTTCTCTTTGTGCTATCTTAAAGTTCAAACGCTGGCAAATCCTCTCCAGCGTCAGCTTGTGTCGGGGGCTGGGCAGCAGCTTTATTCCTTCCATTCCAGTGAAATCCCCATTGAGAAATGAAACAGGTAACATTGAATCCATGGGCTTTATATTTACAGTCAAAATATATTTACAGTCAGAACTCCATGTAGAGTTTCTAAGCCCTGAGTTGGGGGTTCTCCTGTGGCCCTGGAGCACATGGGGTGAGACACACAGAGCCTCAGCTCTGCAAGGGTAACAGCAGATACCACAGACAAGCAGCAAATTTTAATAAAACTGTTTTTTTTAAAACAGTTTAAAACTGGGGGAAAGGCCAAATCAGTAGGAATTCATCTCATCAGCATGGGCTGATCTGTGGACCAGGTCCTGTGTCCTACAGATGTTGTTTAACAGTAAATACTTTTGTGCCTTTAGTTACATGTTGAAGCCTCTTGATGGAAGCTGTAAAGTTTAAAACAGAAGCACTTTGCAAAAAGGCATCTGCTTGGGAGGGAAAACGGTGGCAAAAGTGCAGTTTGGGAATTCTAGTGCAAACATCAAAAAAAGTTCTATTTACACAGACAGAAGGTCAGAGCCCTGGCTGGAGCTGTGTGTGGTGACAGAACATCAGAGAGGGGATCATCCCTGAAGGCAGAGGTGGCAGAGAGAGAAATAGGCAGTGCAGGATCGTGGCTCTTGAGTGAGATCCAGTGGCCAGTTTCCTCACTGCCGTCAGGTTTGTTTGGAAGGGCTTAGTGCTGTGTGATAGATAAGAGCCATCCAAAGGCCGACCTTCCAGCTGGATGTGTGAGAAATACAGAGGTACAGAGGCCTGCCAATATACAGGCAAGGATCACACTCGTTCTCTGGGGCAAAGATGCCTCCAGTGGCAGGGTCTACATCCTGATGGAGACACACTTAAAATGCGTCATCTTTTATTTTCTCCCCATTGTTGAGACAGAAGTTACTGACTTTGATAGGTTTTTCTCTGCATAAATATTATTTTCAAGTCAGAAGAGAACTCTATGAAAATCTGCTTAGCACAGAGCAGCAAACTTCTACCCCAGAGTTTCACATAAGGGCATGTGAACTGCCCAGAAACACGGAGCATCCACACTTATGCTTCAGGGTAACTGGATTTTCCTTCCAGCACTAAAATGATCATTTGGCCATGGGTTATTCAGCAGGCAGGCAGCAAGTGGCTCGCCATGGGCTTCCTGAAGCATATGCAATTATACAATAGGCCAGTACTGTGCAATTACACAGCCCCTGCCATTCAAATGCCGCAAATCATTTTGCAAGCACTCATTAAATAACTTGCACAACATCCTTGCTGATAAAGTACACATGTTAATCATGTCTGAGCACCACAGGCTGAGGCACAGAAGATTCAGGGACTTGCTCAGGGTCACACTTTGAGGATCAATAGGAATCACAGTCGTCTTCCCTCTCATTACTCAGTGCTAGTTCTTATATGCAACATCCTCTGTTCGGATTTTAAATACAGATGACTGATGCCATCTTTCTATTCCTGTTGGAAGGAATCCACGTGTCAAAGCTGAGTGTAAAAATACCATATTTTGATACAAATATATGCCATAAAAGGAGATCATGCTAGTAGAGCTTGCAAATTCATAGCCCTTTAAGTCCTGAAGCATCTCAAAGAGCTCTTCCCTGAGTATTTATGTGATTTTCACTTTACCACCTCTCTAGTGGAACATAACATTCCCTTAATAGCACACAGCAATACACAGCATAGAGAGTGAGGAACCATATCCAAGGATGGGGTTGAAACGAAAAAGGATTTAAATCCAGAAATAGGGTAGTGCTTCAACAAAAAAGCTGATCTAGAATTTCAGTTTCTTTTCTCTGTTAATCTGAAACACTTCTAGGAAAATCTGCCTGATTTTCTGCATATCACAGAGCAGAGAATTTCAGCCACAGTTTTACACAAGGGGAGTAAACAGCTTTGTTTTTATTTATAAAGGGGCAGATCAGCATTGTTATTGGAAATGGGATGGAGCCATTATTGCAAATGGATGGAGTCTTGGACTCAGAATGTCTATAAGCCACTGTCTTGGGAGTGTGCACCAGGGAAGAGCTGCTCTCTACTTGTCTCACTGCTGGAGAAGGCTGTCAGCCTCCTTGGCCCTATTCCTGCAGGCTTTATAGTGGGAACTTAGGGAATCCCTAGGTCAGAAGCCTCCAGACCCCTGGGATGCTGATAATGAATCAGTTAGTTCCTTTAAACCCTTTATTTTGTTTCTCTTGTATTCACAATGAGATTCTTTGCAGTTTCAGTCTCCTTTGAGTGCTCAGGTGCATTTTTTCTCAGGTGTAAGCATTTCCTGCCCAAAGGGCTGCAGTGGCTCCACAGTGGGTGGCAGCCCCATGGCAGTGCCACCAGGACAGACGGATGGATGGAGTGGGTGCTCCTGATCTGCTTGTACCAGATTCACTGTCCCAGCTTCTGTCCCCTCTGGATGCCACAGAAATCCAGCACTGCCTTTGTATGGTGTGTACAGGTAAAGAATATGAATACTGAGAGGATGGGAGGTCAGGTGAGGTGAGAGAGAACATCTGGAGGGAACACCTGAAGATCCCACTGCTCTGCAGCTGCCAGACTTGCATTGGGTTCCTACCATTGTTCCCAAATCTATTTAAGACAGATAATGTGAGTTCAAAGCTGTTTCAAAAGCAGTGCAGAACCAATCCCTGCTGTCAGTGGCTACGCTCTAAGGAGCCATTTGCTGTGAACTATGTGACTTACACCATTGAAAGCAAAGACACTGCCTTCTGTCCCTGTCTGAGAACCTGCAGGGAACCCTCAGAGCCTCTCTGCCATCCATTCCCTTCTCCCGCTTTGGTGTCCTTTCCCAACACTTTGGATATACTGTCTTCCTGACCTTTGTGATGAGCAACCTCTGGAACAGACAGGCTTTAAGGGCGGAGAGGAGCTGCCTACAGACAGAGACCTTTCCCGTTGTAGCTGCTCCTTCCATGACTGTTCCTGCCATCCAAAGTTCTGATGCAGATAACTGCTTGGTGTGTTCCCTGCTCCAGGAGCACAGCAGAGGAGGAGGCATCGCTGTTCCCATCTCCCTCCCACACAGGCTTCGTGCAAATTGGGAATTTCTGTTCTATTTTTCAATTCAGTGTCCTCCTGCAAATTCCACTGGGAGTAGAAATTCAGGAAACCAAGTTGTAAATGTTTGGATGTTCAGATCCTGTTAATCAAGGCTGGAGTTTCTTAATGAAGGAAGTTAAGAGCAGCATTTTCATTTCATTTTTGTGTAGAGAAGAGGGCTCCAGAAATTAAGTGATAATTTTATTAAATTATTATCCATTGAAATACACCCAGATTAGTGTGATAACTCAGCTAATGACATCTGTAATTATTTGATTACACATGCTGAACTACGTATCTATGAATATTAAAAATATTAGACATTAATATAAAGCCAAGGAATAATCTAACTGTCATGAATTCAGATAAAACAGCTATAAAAAAGTATATGTACAGTATTAAGCCCTCAAAAATGAAACCCAGCAGCACATCCCTTCCCAACTCTAACTAAATGTGATGCTTCTAGGCTATTTAGAGAAACATATTGCTATTTAGAACAGATTAATTAGCTTTTTTCCCCAAAAATATTTGACATCTGTATATTGACACATACATTCTCCTCCATCCTTATTTCCAACATCCCTAGGCCTGCCATGATACAACAGGAGCCAAGAAACTGAGCCTGCTCCAGACAAGAATATTTAGACATTTCCTAACTCATATGTATTTTTACAACCTGTTTCCACTGATTCACAAGTGACGACCTGACACAGTGGTATTTAGACAACAGAAATAAATAAAAACATAGCTTTTGAAAGGGATACATGATGATAATTGTCCCCAAAATGAAGAAGGCATTATGCAGAAAACATGTGGACTAGACCAATTCAGTTTTGATAAAACATCCACAACAAAACAACAGAAGAGGTGGCAGCAGGAAAGCACAACTTCAGAGAAAGAATAGTAAGAATTCATGAGAAGCAGGGAAATGTATCAAACAGCTGATCACACTGCTGTGCTCTGTGACAACTGTAGGGGTACAAGGTATAGGAAAAGCCCAAATCTAAAATACATGACAAGACCCAATTGCTGCCCCTGAAAACACATCCCAGGTATCTTCTACCCAAGCAGAGCTCACTGTACTCACTGCAAACAGAAAGGTACCAAACTTGCCCAGCTACAAGTGGGCAAATACAGTTCTTCAAACCTCTGACAGAGCTCAGCCAGCAAAAGGAATCAACCCAGTCCTCCAAACTGTAATATAGCCCAGAAATGCCCAGAGTGAGCAGCCCCTCCAGGCTCCCCAGGCTCTTGGGTACCCAGTGTCCAGCACCCACCTCCTGGTTTGCATGGGGTCCTTCAATATAGATAAATAACTGTGTGGATGGCAGCAGTGCCCAGCCATGGGCTGGCAGAGTGCACACTGACACAGCCTGCTAAAGCCAACCTGCACCTACTGGGGGCACAGGGAATTCAGAACAATTTTGAGCTGAGTTTTAGCATGCCTTTGTTCTACAGGTGGTACTGGGGTTATTTAGGATTTTGCCTCATCATCTGAGCAGACGTTTTCTCCTTAGGGAAAGCCAATGCCTGAAAAACTCCCCTTACCTTATTCCCTCCTCCTTCCACCCAAAAAGAAAATCAAAGGCGAAGGAGTTTGACAGCTAGTATTTCACCTACAGAAGAGAATAATGACTTAAAACACAATATTTAGCTGCTTTTGCTCAATGACTTTATACTGATTCATGTCTGCTCTGTCACCATTACGTTGCTCAGCATCTCCACATCACACGAGGCCACTGACCAGCTCAGGGAACTGATTTGGCTGAAAATGAGTACTTTTACAAACACAAGAAGACAAAAAAACTGTTTTAAATCTGATCTGTTTTGGCATGTGGTGCACATGGGTAATGCTGACATAAAAGAAATGGAGGGAAAAAATCTGGCTGAGGAGGAGCTTTTCGTCTAAGGCCCCATTTGGCTGACACTGCCCTCAGCTCCCTGCAATGAAATGGGGTGAGCTGGAGCAGCAAAAGTAGGCAGAGACAACCCAAAATGCTTCAAGCTGTAAGGCTAGAACTTCAGATCTGGAGTAAAAGGCAAAGAAAATAGAGAGGGAAAAAGTTTTTTAACGAAAGCTTATCCCATTTCCATGTTTATTGGATTTTAGGGCCTGTTTCTGTCTGTTCCCAAGAGTAAAATGCAGGAAGAGTTATAGAACATTTGTTGACAACAACTGACTATAGCAATGGGGGGAGAAAAATATGCTTTGGAGTAAGAGCTCCAGCATCCTCATAAATCTGCACTGGAATAGACTCTGGCCATTGTATTTCCGAGGCTATTACAACAGAGCACAGCATGGTGGTTGCTCTCACCATGGCAACCCAGAAAACTGCCCCATAGGAGAACACTTCCACTCTGCAACACCCATCTCTCCCCGTCCTTGCTGCTCAAAGGAAATTGGTATATTCAGGACTTTAAGGAGCACTCAAAGCCCAAGCCCTGATTCCAGTGCCACTTGAAATCTCCCGTGCTCTATCAAACAGCAGCAACAGGGAACATGAGTAACAGCTCTCTTGTGCTGCAGAGAGCTACTGAAAAGTGGGGTCAAACCTGGGAAAGAGTATTTTCAATTTCTTCAATGCACAGCAACCCTTTGGAGCCCAGCACTCCCTCTGTATGGTGAGTACCAGACAGGTTTAGTGACCTGAGATGAAGTTCTGGTTGTGATCTTCACAACACTGCACTCCACTACTGTACCACTACTCTCAGCCTTGAAGGAGAGGGCTCAGATCATGGCCTCAGTCCTGGTGGAAGTGATTTTAGACTGGGCTGCACAGGGGGGAGCTGATGCCCTACAGATTTGAATTTGGACAAAAAATAAAAAAAACTGTTTAGAGAAGTATTATAGACAAGTAGACTCCTTTTTTCAGAGCAGTTCTTAAGGCATGAAGAAAGGTTAGGCTGCTCTGAAGTACTGAGCAGGAGGACAACTGTATATTCACCATGTGCTTTATGCTGTTATGGAAGAAATAGCATTTGTTTCAGTGGAACCAAGTATGTAGTGAGGTATTACCCAGTAAAACTGAAAACTATGTCTCTTACTCTCTGGTAGAGTTTGAATTCACACGTAAATTTTCTGTATCTCATAGGAATCATGCAGTCTTTCCCATCAAAGGAGAGTCTTGCTCCTTGGCTGGATTATTTAATGACTTTGATATCAGAGCCCTAACATAAGGTTTGGAGAATCCTGTTCTTGCAGAGTCATACTGCATTTTCTCTCAAACTGAGCATGGTTTTTGGGGCAAAAAGCCTCTGGTTCACTACTTTAGGCAGAAATTAGTTGACCAAACTTTAATCACATAGTTTCAAGTTGCTTTTATGTGACGGCATTTTGATCATGTTCTTAGCAGTGCTGCTACTAAAGAGCTTCCAGGACATTGCAGGAAGGATGCAGACACATTTTTTATTTAAGTTTATCAACAATTTTAAATTTTAAACCAGCATTCATGTAGCCTTTTTGCAGTGCTTGCCTAGTTTTGTTTTTCAGAACATACCATTACCTTGGAGCACATATAGGAAAAGAAATCCTTTAATCCTATTTCCTTATTGTTCTACTTCCCATGACTCCAAACCAGGAGAATATGAGGCTGTGGTGACCACAATGAACTCTCATAAGTTGATGATGAACCTTTGACAATCAGTTTCTGTTTCAGGCTGATCAGATGTTTCCAGTACGGGTGCTCTACCTTCACATTTCTCAGTGGAGCACAGCAGTAACAAGACAACAGACATAAAAGCACATCTCAGAGCATCAGTAGCAGGTTAAAGTGTCTTGATTATTGATATAAAACAGTCAGTGCACGGCTGTTCTCTGCAAACCAGACTTCTCATAGATACCTGCTGCTTGGTTGCTCAGCCATATTATTTCAGACTTACTTGGGATGAAAAATTTTGCCTGAGAAACATTACAATTTGCAGCTGAGTAATCTCCTTCCCTGCTGACCTGTGTTTTAGAGATGGCATACCGAGAGTCTGAGCCCAAAGGACAAAATGGTGAAGAGAAATGAAAATATTGTCACTCAGACCTGTTTTTTTCACTTTGGTGAAATGAATATCTGCTCCCTTCAGTTCCTCCTCTTAAAATACTATGAAAGCTCTCTTACATAAGTATCCACATTCAGTCACAGCATTGTGAAAACATTCCCATGTCTACATTCAGCCATCTACAAAAGCAGATAATTCAAAATGTTAGCGTTCACTTTGAATGGACTGTATTATCAATAAACCTTTCCCTTTCCCCATTGCAGATTTTCATATTTAAAAAATGTTTTCCTTTATTTATCATTAAATTCAACTCCCAGTAAGAGTCTGCATCAGGGAATAAAAAATGTCTTCAGAGCCTTCTACAATTAGCATACTCTCATCATGCTCCAGTAATTATTTCCCCTGAGACTTCAGTTGGGATGCCACACTGCTCTCATCACTACAGCATTCCCATGGGGGAAATTAAGAGGCAAAACACCAAGATTGCTCAGATGCCACATTCGCCATGAGCACACCAGTGACCTCCCAGCCTTTTTGCTCTTGACTTCAGTCAACAATCACTTACCAGCAACCAACACCAGCACAAGACCATCTATAGCAGGTCAAAAAGCATGAAACTTGTTCTTTATTTATAAGGAGGGAAAATTCTTTAGTGAATCAGTGTTGCTCAGAGAGTGCAGGCACTAAGCTACTCAGGAAGCATCAGGGAGAAGAGTATTTGGGTGTGTTAAGGGATTTAGTGCACGGCACTTTTGTTCTTTTTTCTTGTCTTCTTTGTTGCCTCCTCCACAATTTACCTCAAAAAGTCAATCAATATTGTCTTCGTTCTCCATTTAGTTCTACGTCTCTAACTGCAGGACTCACTTGGTACATTCTTATCCTAGTCCCAGAAAATGCTTGGCTCCTTTCCCAGGTCCCTAACACCCTTTTTATTTTCAGGTGGCATAAAGAAGTCTGTAGACCAAGTTAAAGTTCTTTAACCTATTCTACAAAAAAATTAGGTAAGTTTTCTAATTTGAAAATTCAGTATCCCAGTGTTCTCGGCCGTGCTAAGCATCTCTCCATTATTATGCCAGAAATTGCCAATGGCCACTTCAGAAAACTGTAAAAACAACTGATACAACACCTCCAGTGTTACCCATCTGGTACAATGTGTGTAGAAAGGAGAACAGCCCTCAAAATATCACCATTTTATGAGCTGTAGATACTCCTGGGGACTGTGTGTAGCCAGGTTTATCTAAATTAAACCAGGGAATGTGGGTGCTGAGCTTTGCCCCAGGATTGCCAGTGATGCATTACAACTCCCTGCTTGATTTGCACCGACTGTGCATCAGTCACAGCCAAACTTCAGGACTGTGTGCCTGATAAATCAGGACTAACGCTACATTGTATTGCAGTAACAAACTGTTTATTCCACAGTTGCCAGAGTTATGCAACTCTTTAGAAATACTCAGAAAAACAGATGTGTGGTACACAAAATCCAGCATAGCCACGTCTCCTCCTCCTCCATCAAGCTCCATGCACTAACTTCTGACCTAAGACCTTACAGGGAGCATCTGCAAAGCCCATGGAAGCTGACAGGAATTTCTGCGAACTATTTTTATGAGGGTGATGAGTTTAAGTACCTGATTTATTGGAAAAATACTTGAACATAATCCCATCACATATTCCCATTTGATGCCCATCATTATTTGAACAGCTTAAGAACATAAGGAACAAATATTTCCAAGTTGTAGGTAGTTTATTAGAATTCCTATTTAATAGAGAAGATTTCTTCCCTGTTCTTTGTGCTTCTTAAAAGAGTTGCACAGGAGAAAAAAAGTTTGTTGCACCACAACAGATACTTACCGGCCTGATGATCAATGGATAACTTACAAAACCAATTTTACTGAGGTTCATAATCCTAAATAAGGATTAGGCAGAGCCTTAACTAGAAATGAAGAGAATACCCATGCCTCTGTGCTTGTGTGTTAGTGTTATATATATGACATATACATATCCAAAGCCAGTACCACAACCTCAGTTTAAGAAGACATGCAAGAGCCATGGATGCTCTTATCCCCTCTACTCAGGAATTCCATGGCATAACCCACAAGTAGGAGGTCCCTAGTAGTAAGTCTCAGTGGTTTAGGAAATACAATAGCTGCAGCTTTGGCTTCAGTTGTCCTCACAGATAAAAAGAAAAAATGCAATGGTTCTAATTATTTCCTCTCACCATCTCTTCCCCCACTATATATGATTCAGGCTTGAATTCCTGTGCGTTTTAGGAAGTTGTATGGAGATTCAAGTTTAAAATGTGAACAAGCATGGATTGGATAAAACAGCCGCTCTGAGGAGCAGGCAGCCCGTAAGGTCTGTGTTTCTAAGGTGGGGCGGACCGAGCACACCAGTCTGGTACCAGTTTGGTACCAGTTTAGTACCAGTTTAATGACGGGGCAGGTGACGTGGAGGTGCCCATAGCAGCCCGGGGACAGGTGTAGGTGCAGGTGTGCCCGGCCGCGGCACCGGCGCAAACCCACGGGACGGAGATCCCGGGGATCCGGGGCGTGCTGGTGGTCGGTGTTCCCACACCAGTCCAAGGACCTTTCCTTTGATCCCGTTTCCTTTGGTCGGCGGTGTGGCTGGAGCAGCCGCGAAGCGCATTTCCACGGCAGCATTTTGAAGCGCTCACGAGGCAACTGATCGCTTTAAAGGTGCCCAAAAAAGCAGCCGTGACTCCCGTCTGCTTGTTGCGATCGCGACCGGCACGGTGCAAACACAACAACCGGTCAATAATCTGTGAAGTAGAGAAGCGACAGTGTAAAACACATAGGAGGGACAGTGTGAAACACACAGAAGAGTGACGGCGTAAAATACACACAGAGGACTGAGGCCGTGGGTCCGAGCCCCCGATGGAATCCCTCAGGGCGCGCCCCGCCGTGCCTCAGGGCGCTGCCGCCATCTTCCCCCGGGGTCGGGCAGGGAACCGCCCCCCGGCCGGGCCGGCCCTGCCCCTCGGCGGTACCGCTGCCACCTCCCGGTGCGGCTGCCGGCGGCGGCTCCCGGGGCAGCGGCTGCGGGGACAGCCCGGGGCGGGAGCGCCCAAACCCAACCTCAATCCCAAACCCCGATCCCGATCCCAATCCCAAATCCCAAACCCCAATCCAGCTCCGGCCCCGCCGTGAGGGGAGGATACGGGGGGGACCGGG
>WBMV01002265.1:264773-340255 GCA_013396655.1 Campylorhamphus procurvoides
CGCGCTGGGGACACGGCGGGCGCTGCCCCGGCCCGGCCGCTGCCCGGCCGCCCCGCTCGGCCCCGATTCCCCGGGCTGCCTCCGGAAGGTGGAACAAAATGGCGAAACCTAACATGGCCGTTCGGAGCTGGTGACTCCAAAATAAACAGCGTGTGTCCTTCCCTCCCTGCAGACCGGGTGTGCCAGCAGCCGGGGCTCTCCCTCTGGGTCCCCTTCCAGAACGCCGCCACTGCGGTCACCAACCTCTACAAAGGTAAGGGGCTGCCCCCCCCGCTGCCCCGGCAGCCCTCCCCGCCGAGCCTCCTGCCCCGGCTTACTCATAAGCAGGGCCTGTTAATGTCTCTTATTCACCCTGATAAAATCTAACCCGGGACTGCTTCCTGAATCTTGCAAGTTTTCGCTGGGCCACTTTAGCTGACGATAGCTGAATCTTTTCTGTTGCCTCATGTCAGTGACTAATAAACTTAGGAGCTGTTCTACTTTGAGACCCTTCAAAAAGGGTATTTTTGGTGTGTGTCTGTGTCCCGTGAATTCAAGAGAAGCGTGCAATGCCTTATTAAACAGTACTTAAATTCCCAGCGTTTTGCGTATTTCATGGTGCATTAGGTGTTGGTATGTCAGCCTGTACTTTCATGGTGAAGCAGAAGTTGGGTTTAGTGTTTGTAAAATTCTGCATAGATAGTACGTGACGGAAACGTTTATCTTCTCATGGCAGCGAGGCTTCTTGAGTAAGCCTCCCAGTTTATTTTAAGCACTAGAAAGTCATTATGGCTGTGTCCAGGGTGGTTTTAAGAAAGCAGTGTTAGCCAGAACTTTGACACGAGTGTGCTCTGCGCGTGGCTATGCTTTTGTGCTGTTTTACTGTGCATTTCTGAACTCTGCAGTTCTTTGGGTTGTCACAGGAGTTCTTGTCTGTGAAAGGATCATTCAGTGGTTTTTAGTTTGTTTAAAAGGTTGTACCAAAATGATATATATCAGGGCTTAAATTGGCACAGTGTGATTCCCATTGTTACTGCCTTCCATTCCAAGGGAGGAAACTTTAAAGTTCCAAATGGTTGTTTTTCTGGCTTGTAGTGGGATTTTTTTTTGTGTGTCTGTAAAGCATTATTTGTACTTGTACCTGCATATTCCTTTATTTGGCTTCAGTTTTCCCATCTTGGATTTGCTTTAAGCAGTTGAACTTAACATATGAGTGATCTGGTTTCTGGCAGATGGGTATTAGAGCAAGGAGGAAATGTAGGTGCATAACCCTCACTGCCACAGACTTGACTCCTGCAGAAAGTGCCTTTGAATGTTGAGTGTGTGTGTCAGCTTGTGTAAAGGGGCAGCACCTCACAGAGCAGGGGAGGTGCTGCCCGAGGGAGTGGGTCACTAGATCATGGTCAGGGTCACCAGTCATTTGAAAATAGTGCTAGAGTACCAGCAGGTAGTGTTAATAAATTGGAATAATTACAGTTTGTCTTTACAAATGGCATTGCTCTCCCTTGCAGCATCATTACTATGAAGACTTGGGCTGTTTATTTCTGGTTAGAACATTTGATTACTTGTGCTCTAGGCAAAATGAACCCTAGGTTTTTTTGCAATGATAGAATTAACTGAAGGGGGTATGTATGTGCTGATCAGGGAAGCTAGAATTTAAGTAGGAAACTGTCTTTAATCAGGTGTAGTGTAATGCTTCAAAAAACAGTGCCTGAAACAAATCTTAAAGTGCTGAAGTACCTCAGTTACTCAGAACTGCTATATTTCAATTCTCAGTTTACTTTTAGTGGGTAGAAATTTGGTGAGAACACGGGTAGAACCAGCTAAACACTGGCATACCAGGCAAGTCTCTTAATGTGAATTTGCCTTCCCTAATGATGAATGCAGCCCTTAAAAGCATCTCCTGTTTTTCACATTCTTGGTAATATCTGTGTTTTGGAGGACTCCGTCAGACACTGAAGGAGTATTTGGTGTGGTGAACCGAACACCACAAACTGCCTCTTGCCTTGTCAGCTGTTTTCTGATCTGATAAATGTTTGGATTCTTGAGGCATCGTCTTTTTAACAAGAGCAACCCAAGGAATAGTGCATGATGAGAATGCCATGATGTCTTGAATGTCAGCATTTTTTCTGGAAGTAGATTAGAAGTTTAATATCACATCGCACTGATGGTCTTAAGTCACGAATTTCTGATTGGTGCTGGTGATAGAGGCTACATTAAAGACACTTGATTATCTTCTAGATTGCACCAAAGAAGTGAAGGCACAGCTTTTAACATGGAATTTAAAACTTAAAGGCACTGTGGAAGGTTTTAGGTGTATATTAAAATAAGATTCTGGGTTTCTATTTTAAAAACTGTTTTCTAATGTTAGTTTTGACTTAGTCATTTCAGAATATATGCAACTTGACTACTTATGCTTTGCCAGTGTAACTTTGTAAACAAAGTAGTTGTAGCTTTTACCATAAAAATCTTATCTTTCCGAGGGTAATGATGCTTGAAATTTCCGTAGGCTACATCAGCAGTCAGTGTGTGTGACCTCATACCTAGTTCACAGTTTGCACTTAGTAAAGCATTCTCATACACACAGAAAGCAGGTTATTGATGTAAAGTTGGGCTCCTGCCTCAGAAGGACTCTCCTGGTATTTCAGGAAGTGATTAAAAGAATATTATCAGCTTCGAAATTGGCTCCAAAGTGTTTGGGTAGCTATCACTGCCAGTGCATTGGAGTCTAAGCTGCTGTGGAGTATAAAATGGCAGGAGGGATAGCTGGAATTAGCATTTGGAAATGTAGCCTATAGAGTACAAAGCAGTATAGGCAAAATGCTCTTAGAGTGCATAAAAGTAACATATTAAGTGTACTTTATATGTACCTGTGCAAGTTACATTCCAAAAACCTCAAGATTCAACTCTCCTCACATTGAGGTGTGTTTTGGTAGGTTGTGTTAGGTTTACTGCTCTTTGATAGTGTATATTTCAGTGCTTTCTTTTGTGAACCATGCAGTGGTGCCATAGAATACAAGTCTAGGAATAGCATTTACCAGTGATTCTTCTTGGGGTTTTGTGTGTGAGAAAGCTAGATTAGATGTGTATGTCACTGTTTGCCTGTAAACCAATATCTTGAGTCAGCTGTTCTTGAAGAAACACCTTAATGTTCTGGGCAAATGACTCATGTTGGACTTTATTAGTAAAGAAAGAGTATGAAAAGCTGTTTTAATCAGCTCTGCCATGCTTTTAGAAGTTCTGTGGAAATCAAGTAAACAAAGTTGGAGTGGTTGATGTCTTTTAATGGAGCAAGAGCACTGTAACAATTTTCATGAAACTGAAAGAGCCGTTGTCAAAGCTCTGATAACAAACCTATGACAAACAAGATGAGCATAATTGCATAGCAAACAGGGTTTGTCTCACCTGTTACTGTGGTCTAAAACTTACTCAAACTGGTAGCCAGAAATATACTTACCAAAGTTTGAAAGCAACTTAATATATGCCATTTGAGTCTTTTAGAGGCACAGTTATAACTGATTTGCACAGGTGACTAGTTAAATCAACAGAGAATGAAATTGCATTTTGTAATAGGATTTATTGTAAATTGTGTGTTTAAAGCTTTTTGTATACTAAAATTGCAATGGGATCTTAAATGAGGAAGGAAACTTTCTGAGCCTTCATTTGTAAATGGTTTGTTGCCTAACTGAAGGACATTGGGGACACATATGTTCTAACTGGTTTCAAAATTGTGGGCTATGAGTTGTGTCTGCAATTGAAGCTTAGCTGAAACTAGAATAACTCGAAGTCTGAGTTTTCTGACAATTCCACAGCTATCAGAATGAAGAAAAGCAGTTATTCCTTTTTTTATGTGGAGATTTCCTGTCTGTATGGATTTACTTTGAGTGTTTAAGTCTGTTGGTTTAAGTCCCTTCCTCAGACTGACTAGCTCTAAGTGTGTTTTTAATGTTAATAAACAGTGCTGTAGTGTTGACCTGAAGTACAGTAAATGCTATTTAGGTGGTGCTGGACTTGCTGTTGACTTTGTGACTTGTAATATTCTCTTTAGGTTTAATGGGACTCTGCTGTGAGTTGATTTGCTAACTCGATACTGCCTTATGGGAACCTGTGGAATTCCTCCTTTCCTGCGGCTGACAGGAAGCCACATCAGTGATGTGCCATGCTATATATTGCTCTGTCTGTAATATGCTAAGAGAATTTTTTCTGTCTTCTTGCAGAAAGTGTGGATGCCCACCAGCGAAGCTTTGATTTAGGAATTCAGATTGGCTATCAGCGGCGGAATAAGGATGTGTTAGCTTGGGTTAAAAAACGCAGAAGAACTATTCGAAGAGAAGACTTGATCAGCTTCCTATGTGGAAAAGTTCCTCCTCCAAGAAATTCTAGAGCTCCCCCAAGACTGACTGTAGTATCCCCTAACCGAGCTACTTCAACAGAGACTAGCTCATCTGTAGAGACTGATTTGCAACCCTTCCGTGAAGCCATAGCTCTGCATGGTAACAGTAATTTTTTCAATACTACTCGGTTAAAATTGGGTGGGGGTTCTTAAAGCATGTCTGGCTCTTGGCATATCATAATGTCTCATGTACCTGATGTTCCAGCTGAAGGTATCTTCTTCATTCTGTGAGGGAGTTTTTAGATGTATAAGGAATGTTAGCTGCTAAAAAGTTGCATAGTCAAATATTTGGAATGAGGAAAAGGTATTGAATAAAAATGAAGTTTGAATCTGTAATATTCCACAGCTGTGAACTTGCCAGTTAAGTATCAACTCTCCATAGTGTTTTTGAAGCATGGGGTGACTTGGCATTCATACCAATGCTAAAGTAAACAGAATTCTTGGAAAATGGTAAGAGTATGGTAGTAACTAGTTACATATTAAGACTT
The DNA here is from genome assembly GCA_013396655.1 of Campylorhamphus procurvoides. Lineage (NCBI taxonomy): Eukaryota > Metazoa > Chordata > Aves > Passeriformes > Dendrocolaptidae > Campylorhamphus > Campylorhamphus procurvoides. Next base: position 269,634 of record WBMV01002265.1, read on the forward strand.
GACTACTAGCAAATTTTGGGGGCTTAGGGAGGGAATTTAATGTCTGAGGCTTCTGTCTCTAGCTCACTCAAGTATCTTTGTTATGCACTGGATAATAAGGTTTATTATTCTACTTAAAGTACCCTGGAAAGGGTATTTCACTTGCATATTGCTGCAATAACTGAGTCCTGTTCGGAACTTTCTTGTACACGTTCAGATTTAGGTGTCTTTCCGTGTCATACTGAATTTCCTTCCTTGCCATCACCAGCAAGGTTGGTGGTGTATCTCTTCAGATAGGAATATTCTCTAGTTTATTCTGTATTGGATTATTGCTTAGCAAGTGATAGACAAATATGTTTTAAGTTGCTCTTGAAGTGAAATGAGGCAGTTCACCTGTGGGTTTTATGCCTTCTAAAATTCAAAAGGGTAGCAGGTATCTTGAAGTACAAATAGTAGACCATTCTAAAAGTAAATACCATGCTATCCAGAAGTGCAGCCTAAATGAAATTTTTACAGTGTCTGTATTCTCGGGGGCGGGGGTTAGAATTAATGAGTTAATTAGAGTGAATTCCTGAAAATGCAGTCTTTGCTCCTGCTGTGCTGTTGTGGTTTTTCAAGGTCCATAAGCCAGACACTGTTACTGTCTAGGTGGCAGCCTAATTGTGGTGTTGTTAGCTGCTCTGTTGCCATTTAAGTCAAGAATGCTTCCACCTAGTCATGTCAGTGTTGGTGGTTTTCCTTTACATATTGGAAGCTGGCTAGAGAATTCTTTGCACTGCTGCTGCTTATTCAGTCGGTAAAGTTGATTTCATGAAAACAGCTGCAGAAGCTGCCTCTCACTGTGATGAGCTGTTTTCTGAAACTAGTTGAGTCTGGTGTGCAGTTAGATCTAACTACAAAGGCGCACTCTTAAGTGAGAGCGAGCTTAGCTAGACTCACTTTAGCATAGTGAGGTCTCAAGCAGAGTAAACTCAGAGGCATTTTTTGTTGGTAATATTGCTCTTTGTGTCCAGGTATTATTTTCTAGCATCTGCTTTGTACAGAGGTGGTTAATGGAAGCCACTTCTCTATGCAGCATGGGAATCTGAACCATGATGTATAAAGTTTTCCATATTTCATAACCTGATACAGGGTCATGAGGAAGTTCTGTGCTCTGTACTGGCACTGCAGGGACTAGGAATGCCCTCTTCCCCTTCATCAGCTGGTTGACAAGAGTACATGTCAGTCACTGTCTGGATTAGGTTCTCCTCGTATCAGTTTCAATCTGGTCCTTGACACAAATGCTTTTGTGCTAATCCTTTAGTGACTAGACTTGTATTTGGCCTCATAACTGTTTTTAGGTTATTGCCTACGATGTCTGCATTCCTCCAGCTTCTCCCCCTCTTTTCTTTAACATTAAGGAAGTTGTGATTACGCCATGTCCCAAACTCATTTCCTATTTATTGTAGGGCTTCTCTAAACTATGTTTTGATTTTAAAACCTGTGAAGGATTTTCACATGTGTGTAAATTAACATCCTCTGTGGGGCTATGCTTATCTTCCTATTCGTCAGGCTCTTTACAAATGCTTTGCTACTTCTAGGTATTGTAAGGGACCATGAGAGCCTAATGAGGGAGAGTAGCAGTCCAGGCAGGTTTTCAGGACTAAGGTTTTGAGGGGAGTTTTCAACTGCCATGTAGAAGAGTGAGACTTTGTTTTGTGCTGGTAGGCTTTGTGATGGGAATGGACTATTTCTTCATTGGTAATGTGAATGGACTGAATTAGATTTGAGGAACATGATTGGAGGAAAACTTTGCTGCTCTCTATAAGGCCTCTTTTAGTGAAGCAGGGATAGGTATGAATGATCTGTGACACCAAGTAAAGCTCTGTGGAAGCAGAGTTGATGTCCTGACTACTCAGAAATAGGTTCCAATATAAGTCTAAAGACCATGACATTATAACTTGCTGATCATCCTCTTTCGTGGGGGGAAAATACCTGTCTTTTGATTATGTAACCCCTAAACGCATCATAAGTACATCTGAAAACTCTGGCAGAAGCTGTCAAAGTAGCAAATAACAAAGTAGCTAATAATAATTTTGTGGAATACCAAACAATTCTAGGTGTGTGCCCTAGACTAAAACATTAGAGAAGAGTATCCTTTAGGCATCAGTGCAATCTTTAGACTGTATCCTGCACCTGAAAAGAAATGTGTTGAAACTGAATTTTGAGCCTTGCCTCTTCTGTCTCCAGCCCTGTTGGCTCTGACCCACATTACAGCTTTGTAAAGTTGTTGACAATTTTCTTGACAAAAGCTAGAGATTTTGAACCCAGAATTTAATCTTGTGATACTGGTTATCAGTAGTCATTGTACTACAAGGAAACTTGTTCTTCTCTACTGTTCTGCTTTCAAGAATTATGGTAGCTGAAAGCAAACATTCTCATGTTTAGTTTTTTGTCATGATAATTTTAAGGTGTATATGATCTCCCTTTTCTTTCAACTCAACGCCATGGCACCTTCCATCCAGTTACTGGAATCTTCAGTGTAACTTCAGGGTACTTGAGAATGAGTTTTTGGAACTAAGTAACCTCTTGAGAGAGTAAACTCTGGTAAACAAAATCTTTGCCCTGAGTATCAGCTTCCATTATTAGTGTGCTGATGGGTAACCTTTGAGATAAAACATGGCTGGAACCTTGAACTGTGAATACTTGAAAAGAAGCTAAAGCCTTTAAGAAAAGCTTGAGTAGTTAGCTCAAGATGGTACGTGCTGGTTTACTCTGAAGGACCAGTGGATTTTTCTGTAACTTCGAGAACTATACATCTGATGCCTGGTGTTTTAATTTCCAGCAGTCCCTGAAATGTCACTGCAGTTAGTGAAGGTATGGATATATCTTCACCAACTCTCTCTGGATGTGTATTGACATGCCCAGTTCTGTAAGAGATGGGTTTCAAATGACAGAATTACATCAATCTCAGCTAATAGTCCATAAGATTCCCAAAAGCTGCCATGTGCCAGGCCCCTTTGGGCCTGGCTGGAGCATGCCAGGTCTTGTGGTATTGATGGCTGTTTGAAATGATACTGTGGTATTTTGCTCTGTGTTCACAGCCCGTTCTCCCACCATAATGTGAGAAAATGCTGTGATTTGAGGAGGGGGAAGAAACAAGCTTGGAAAGGCAATGCTGAAATCATTAGACGTGAGCATTCTTAACCAAACATTGAGTGAATTAGAGAAAAAGTTAGGGCCACAGTACAGTGAGAGAGTGTTTGTTTATTTTCTCCTTTGCTTTAATGTTGGTGTATATAATTCATGTGATTCAATCTCTTTGGGGCAGGGGGAATGCTTGAATGTAGAAGTGTGTGGATTGGCCTCTTAAAAGCCTGAGTTTCCACTAGGCCTTCATATTTGCTTCTCAGAATATTAAATTGCAATTTAAAACATGAGTACTTAGCAGAGTATAGAAGCAGCAGTTAGTAGAAGAGGGTTTGGGAGAGCAGAGTTCAGACTGGTCTGACAGTTTAATTTAAACGTGTGTATATATAGCTGTGATGGAATTGTGCATTGGTATGTGCTGCTGAAACTTGCTCTTTGAGCAGTACTATGAAAGGATGAATATGACATAGAGGAGTGACAAGGATCTCTCTGCATGCCATTTTGTATTTATCTGGGGTTATTAACTAATTCCTGCTTTAGTCACACTTATCTAAGCATGAATGTTCCTTTTGATAGTTCCTGATTAAAACTTCTGGAAAACAATAGTTAATACTATTACTATACTGAACAGTGGTTACCCAGTATATTATGCTGTGGTAGTGACCTGAATAACTCATACTCATTATGGACATGGTTATGGTGCAGATGAAACAGCATTTACAGTTTGGAAGGCCAGTGTTGATACACTTAATAATTTTGAATTGATAGTTTTAAGTTTCATACTCCATGAAGCATACTTTTAGCTAAGTATTCTAATAATTTGATAGCTGTGGAGAGTAGTTAGTTATAAATTAGCTAGTATTGGTCACAATTCTTCCTATACTGCAGCTTTTTCTAATAGTACTGCAATAAATGCCTTTAGAATGTATCTTCAGATAAGAGTTTTTGTAAAATTATTGGCTATGAAATGCCGTATTGTTGATGATTGAAAGTTATGACAGGAATGAGAAAGTAATAAGTAATGCAAAGTATTTCAGGTATGCCCTCCACTTTAATCCTTTCAAATTTAAAAAGGGGGGGTAAGAGCCATGTGTGCGTTCTTAAAGGCCTCTAGTAATAAGGGACATGTCCCTGGCAGAAAGGAGTGGGAGCCTTCAGAGGTGGTCATGAGATAGGGAAAGAAATAAGGATGCTTTAGCAGCTGTTTGGGTCTCCATCTTCTGGGCAAAATAGATGTGCCTGTGATTGGGTCATGTTAATCACAATACAGAAATCTGAGGTGATGTGGTGTTTGCTGACAGTCATGTCATCTTACTACTTCCTAATGTCAGTTATTGTTTGCTTTACTTCTTTAAATGGTTAAATGCTGTGGGAAGAGTACTGAGTCTACTGAATGCTTAAACTCAGAATAATTCAGAGTAAATAGGTTTTCCGAGACTTTCTGTGCATTTCAGTAACTTTCCAAGAAAAAAATTACCTGTGCAAAGATATTTTCTCTGTCTACAAAAAGTAGATCTCTTGCACATTTCAGATTGTCTTCAGAGATGTTGCTTCCTTGAAATGACATCTTGATATTTGAGTGCATGCCTTGAATATGTTTTGACTCTTCCCATGCTGGCTTTATTACTCACTCCTAAACTGTGGTCTAAATGTTTTATTTGGCAGTCCTGCTCTCCTGGGCTGGTGTGTAGTGCTGTGTAATATGGTTAACTGCCAGTAACTGATACCAGGTTGTCACTCAGTCTGTTGCATACTCAGTGATTACTCTTACTAGTACTAAATACCTGTAGGAGATGCAAGATTAAACTGCAACTCAAAATCCACACCTTGGTGCAATATCTTTGTGTACCTGTCTGTGTAGAAATTAATTCAAAGCTACTCTCCTGCCTTTGACGCTAAGTTTGATTGAAAATTTTAACTTCTAGTTATCTCCTGAAGCCTGTTTGTATATTTAAATGTACAGTGATTAATTATTACCTAAGTATTGACAAGTCAGTGAGTGCTTTGGGCATTGCTTGTGAACCTTGGCAGTCTGCTTTTGAATATGCTGCAGCATATTATAGATGCATCTTTTTACTGACTTCTGTATCTACTGTTTTAAAGAATACTATTTTAAAGAGTGTTTGCTGCTTGAAAAAACTCCACTTAAAAACATAGTTCTTGAGTGATACAAAAGTTTTCTTTTCACATCACAGATCAGTTTTGGGATTTATTTGGAATAATTTTTCTCTTTACTTGGGCCTTAGACATAATGAAAAGATGCCATGGTAAAACTGAATTAGTATGTTGGCTGTTTGGTTATGAGTTGTATAATATGAATTACTGAAAGTGATGTAAATTGTTGACTCTAAGTGGTTAAAGTAACAATTGAACTTTGATGTTCAAAGTAATTTTGTTTGGATAGTGATGTGGGGGGAATTTCTGCATTCAGTTTGGATTTGAAATAATGTCACCTTCTGTGCACTGTCAGATCTTTTTCCAGTTTAAATGTACAGGATGAATAAATGCTTTTTTTCCTAATGTATGTTATGACAGTTGAAATTAAACTGCTGTTATCTTTGAATTGTGAAGTGATTTTTTTTTTTACCTGCCCAAATTATCCACATTAGTAGTTTATCCAGGTTATGGTGTCTGAGTTGGCTTTGTGTTTGTACATCCATGCCATCAATTAGCTGCTTTGCTTTCTTTGGTGGATGAATAGGAAACTTTCCATAATGGTTTTGAATTCAAGCTTGACCTTAATCCAGAGAGTACTGTCACAAACCTTGTTTCTGAACTAAACCAGCTTCTGCTGTTTAAATACTTTCTGCTCTTGTGAATGAAAGATGATTTTGATATTAAATTCTTCAGAGTGTGTGTCAGAGTTCAGGCCATGCTTCTGAGCTGTGTTTGAACACCAGTCAGAGCTATAAGCAGAAGCTCTAAGAAAGCATCAGTGATTATTGGCTGTTCCTGCTGGTTGTAGCATGATGCCTGATCTGTGTAAAAGTATTTCCTGTGCAGTTACGAGTTCTAAGCTTTATATTTAAAGTCCATTTAATAGTAATGTTCAATAGAATGAAATTGGTTGGCCTGTTCCATCCTGACTTGTGTATTAATTGCTGCAAATTGTTCTTGAGTTTAGCTTTTAATTGAGGTTTCTAGTGATTGACCTAGTAGCTCTATCACTCTTTCCTTCACTGAGCCTCTGAAGTTGCCTTTTTGGCTTAGCAGCAGCTAATGGATTGGGTTTTGTTAGGTTTGACTTGTCAGCGTGTTACTTCTTTTTACTGGACTATACATGAAGATGTAAATTAAATGGCACAAGGTGTATGATGGCTGGACAGAGGTATAGAGTATTTAAGACTGGAGAAAACATCAGAGGAAAACATTCAAAATTTTGAAGGTTACTGGGACAGGAATCTCTCTGGACAGTTTTAACATTTTCATGTTCTTAACTACTAGAAAAATATGCAGATATAGATCTTCTGCTGTTCTTTATCTTCCTGCTCTTGGTTTGACAGTTTTGTTCTAGGGACAATAGATGTTTTCATATTTTCCTAATAGTGCTCAGATTTGAAGGAGTTGTGATAGTAAAGATGTTTGTCTTATCTCTGAGCTCTGGTTTATCTACAAATACAGCCTGAATTGCAAATTGAGAAGAGTAGTTAGGCTTTCATGCACTAACCCTTAGTAATCTTGTGTTTTGGAATGTCCTACTTTTGCAAAAAAGTTAATAGTAATGTTACTGAAGATGAAGTTCAAATTAGTATGACGTTCGTGGTTTTCTTTTTATGTCCCTTTTCTACAAGAAGTGCACTTCAGTTTTAATTGAACACTGTTAATCTGAACACAAACCAAAGTACTTGCAGGGTACCTCTGACTGTTTTGGAGTAGATCTGTCAATAGCAAATTTTGGGTGATTGTCATGTGGTTTTTCTTGCTTATTTGTTATTTAAGTGCTCTTCTGAATTCTATTAATACCAATATGTTGGCTATTAGCGTGAAGTCAAGCTTTTGTTTAAAAACTAGCTTTGGTGTGCACCTGTCTGGGATATGCTGTCATACTGCAGTGGCTGATAGAGTGAAAGAGGGAGCAGGGTTGTGGTGTTGAAACAAAACCAAGTGAATTGAACTTGGAAAGTCCTTGGTAAGACTGTCTGTTGGTCTAATGTGAAGCGTTTTTATTAAAATACTCTGCTCTTGAGTATGCACATGTATTGAATAGCATGTCATGCTTGTGGAGCTAATGTTTGCCAGAGTGTGCTGCTACAACCTGGTGTATGAGCTCACTTTTCATGTCATAAAAAGCAGTTTTGCTAATTGATAGATTCTTAAATAGACTAAAAGCCAAGGAGGTGTGGTCTGGACTCTTAGTTAAGTATGGTACAAACAGTAGGATGAAGTGCCTTTAAGGTCTCAGCAGAATTCAGACAAGTGACATCCTTTCTGCCACATGTGGGAAATGAACTTTCTTTGCTGCTTGACTTTAATGCTGTTTCTCTCTTTCCCCAGGTCTTAGTGGTGCAATGGCTAGTATAAGTGTTCGCTCAAGTACCCCAGGCTCGCCTACTCACGTGAGCAGTGGCTCCAATGCTAGTCGAAGGAGAAATGGACTCCATGATGTTGATTTGAACACTTTCATATCAGAAGAAATGGCACTCCACTTGGACAATGGTGGAACTAGAAAGCGTACCTCAGCCCAGTGTGGCGATGTCATTACAGACTCACCAACTCATAAACGCAACAGAATGATCTAAACTGCAAAAATTTCAAACCCACCATGCTGCTTGAAAGCCACTTGATCCTCAGAGTACTATTGAAAAGGAAACATGAGGCCATCTTTCCATATTCACTGTTTAAGATGAATTCAATAAATGCCATAAAGGAAATTTTAGATATTACATTAGATGGCTCTTGTAACTGCGGCTTTCTTAAACTATATTCTTAGCAGAGGACATCAGATATTGTGTAGTAGTTAGCAAGATCATCATAGGCAAACATGTATCTGTTCCAAGGCTAAAAGTGACCTTACTTGTATTATTAAAGGGAAAGGAAATTTCAGATGTTTATTTGGCTATAGAATGCTTTTTTTTTTGTCCTTTTTTTCCTGCTTTGAGTATTTGCTTAAACAGTATTGCCAGTTTGACTGAAATTGTCTACAACATGACTTGGCATCTTTGTCAAAACTGCAGGCTTCCATTTTTGCAGCACTGTACCATGCACCTAGTTTCTGTATAGTAACAGTGTGCAAGTTATAAATATTGGACTGTACCCTTTTTAGTTTTAAAAGCAGTTGATAATTCTGGTGATTGTGTGATAATGTAAAGAGGTGCTATGATGGTCATGCAATTAATACTTAATATTGAATCAATACAAGGATCTTTATTGGATTCACTTTGTGTGTTCTAGTGCTCTGAAGTAGCAATATTAAACTTTCCCCAATTAACTTCATAGGCTTTTAAATCAGTTTGAGAAAATATATGTACTTATTGGTATTATCCTCGTGGTAATCATACACAGTGCAGACTGCACCAGTGCTGACCTAAATTTAGAGAAAAATGTCCTGTAATTGGAAGATAGGCTTTTCTGTTCAGTATTAGTGAAGGGTAGGTTTTGTGTACACCCATATCCTATTTTACATTTCTTGTGAAGTAATTGCCCATTACTGGGGATGGGTGGGAGGAGAGGGAATGTGGGGAATAGTTGGAAAAGGGGTGTGTTCTAACAAGTAAGACTTCTGGTCACATGTGGAAACTTGGACTAACTTAGACAAGATTCTGTGCAATGCCATCCCCTTCAGGAGGGAATGACATGCAGGTTCTGTGAAGTGCTAAGAAAATAATTTAAAACTGGAAGTTGACTGTAAAACTCTGGATAAACATGCCGTAAGGGTGACTTAAAAAGGATAAATGGCTTTCTTTTTGTGTTTAGCTTACATTCATAGGATTGAACTCTGGCTGCCATAACTTAAGAATAATCTAAAACTGAACTAGAGATCAAGACTGATCTGCTGCAGATTCATTTCAGAGTGGGGAAGGATTTGTCAGTCTCAGAGTGTCCTGACTGTTTTTATATGTAGATGCAGCAAGTCTTTGGTGGAGAGCTCTGGCGTTTAGGGCCTCAGCCTCTGCCTAGGAAAAGGGTAACACAGGAGGAGTAAGAAAATTAAGAGCTCCAAACCTGCATGTTGGGAAAGGGTGGTTAGTGAGGTGGTATGCATGCTTTAACTGGAAGCATAGGCTGATTCTTGGATTAAATGTAGCTATGCTAGATTCACAATACTAAAAATTGTGGTTTCTAGCAAAGTTAAGGCACCTTGGGCTCCATGTTAATGCACAGCTCTTCAAGACTTTTGCTTATGTGCTTGTAGAGTCAGATCTCTTGCGTTATCTTCCCTGTTTGAAGCAGACTTCACTGTAGGTTTGCCTTTTTACCCTGGTGTCCTCTCATCAGTGTCTGTAGTCAAGGCAGGACAGCAATGCTGTGTGAGATACTCTGAATTCAAGGTGCTCTTCTGAGAGCATTATTTCCTTGCCTTGTGGTGCTTCCATCACATTTCTTTACATCAAAGAGTCCTTAAAGATGTCAAGAGTTGCACAATACTGTAGTGAGAGGCTCTGTAGTTTATGGACAACTGTAAGAACTGTCCAAAGCAAAATGGTAAGAACTGCTCAAACCCCCACCTGTGTTATGTAGCTGAACTTGCACATCACTTGAAGTCTCAGTATACATTAATTTCAGTTACTACTATAACTACAATTCATAAGATTTAGTTTATGTAAGATATTAATACTGCATAAAGCTAGTTTTCATTTGGAGACTGCATTTTCAACAAAGATTTTGAAGGTGGTATCTAAATATATCTGTTAGTATTTATTAGACTGTTGGCAGAGGGATTTTTTTTTCTGTTCTGAAAGAAAAGTCTGGAGTCCTGAACAGAAAGGACACCTGTGAGAACCATTCTTCAGCTCTTCTGTTTATTTGTTAACTGGCTTGTACAAGTAAGATGCTTATGCTCTACGACTTCTAACACTCTACTATTACATGTGGTAAAGGTGACATCGTGTTGGTATCAGTCCTGCTTATGTGGACTGAACTGTAGCAGTGCTGCTGGTCCAGCCCAAATACACAGAGCCTGTTCAAATTACTTCTTGCAGTGAAGCCAATCTTGTTAATGCATTGAAGCATTAATTCAGTCTAGTACCATCTAAAACTAAATTCGGCTTTCTATTTAACTGGTGCAATTTTTCTTTGAAGGAAAGCAGGCTTAGATATTAAACTGGTTGCATTAATGTTTTTTTGCTTGTACCTTAAATATTTGGCGACTTTTCAATTGTTTTTCATTTAGCCCCAGCTAAATGTTGTTTGTTCTTTGACCTCTGCCAGATTGATTGAAAATGCATGTATTCACCTGGTAAACACAAGGAAAACAGGTTGTCTCTTTAAAAAAAAAAATAAAAAAAGTCCAGTACCTGTTGCTTTGAAGACTATTTCTTGTGCCAGTGTAGAAACTTGATGTTCTGGAAATAGCTTTCAGCTATTATCCAAGCTGTAGCTCCTGGAGCCAGAAGCAAGTTGTTTTTCAGTAAGAAACACTGACTTGAGAACTGTTTAGTTTGGTAAAAATGGTGCTTACTTTTGCTTTCTCCTATGAATCGTATAGTTGACCGGTCTCTTCTCCATGTACATCCAATCTAACATGAATGTGCGGCAGTTACATAAAGTACATCCTGCACTGAAGCTACTGAGCTTGGCTTGCTTATTAATGAAGTAAGTTTTAAATGTTAAATTTAAATCTATATTACAATAAAGTAATGCAAAAATGATTTTGGCTGAAATTGAAGTCCTGCAGTTAAACTTACTTTCAAATGTGGTTTACCCAGCTGGAGTAATAGAAACTCTTAAGTCATAATAAACCTAATAAAAAAACCAAAACAAAACAACTAATCAGGCTGCTTTGTAGTTCTTTAAGTTTCTGAATAATACAGTCCATCAGTAACCCCAAACACGATGTGGTCAGTGTGAGCTCGAGGAATTCAGTTTGGTGGTAGGTGTTCAGTCAAGCTTACAGGGGTTTTTTTTCCTGTTATAGATTAATGAAGATACAAAGAGTTGGGGTGTACTGTTACATTTGTGCAAGATGTCCTGCAATTTAACATCCCTAATAGTTAGAAAAAGCACCTTAAAGGGATTTAAGTGGCATAGTTTTAGGAAGTTAAGTGGTATTGACTTCAACAGTAGAGCTTTCCAGTCTCTTGCGAAAGACTCTTTAGACTTAAGTGAAATCAGGCACTTTTAATTAGCAGCATTTCGTACTTTATGTGAGTGTTCCTAAACCTGCAAACTATTTTGCACTTGCTGTAACAGCAGGTTTTAGAACTTCATTATGAAGGAAAGCTTTATTTCACAGGAGCTTTTATTTTTTAATTAATGTTTTTTCACTTAGCCAGTGAAATGTTCCGACAGATTGAAAAGATGCTTAAATGGCTTCTAGAAAATGGCATCTTTCAACTGCAAGCCTAGAGGTAAGCAATACTTTGGCAGAAATGAGGAATGCACACCTGACTTGTTTTGTGGAGTTCTCTGGACCGGGTGGGGCTGGTGTTGTCTGGGGAGCCCTGTGGGCTGCTCATTGCAGAGCCTCAGTGGGTAATGAGATTCCAGCATTGCCCACGTGGCTCTGGCCAGTACTGGAGCTTTGGAGCACTGGGGCTGTATGAAAAGGCTGTGTCTTCATTGACCACAATGGGATGTGGTGGGAGAGTGCACAAGCAGCATGGTCTTGTTGGCATCTGGTTGTGAGCCCATTGGGCACATCCTGGTTTGTAGAAGAACTTCAGTATTAAATGTATTGATAAACTGGTTCAAATAACATCTGAGTGATAATAACGATTTGTAACATATCACCAGTCTTAAATCTAAGTTTCAAAGTGAGGCTGGTGCGGGATGCTACAGAACAGTGAGCTATGCATGGAAGGGAATCCTGGGGCCCTGTTTGTGTCATCATGGTTGTAACACATCTTTGTCAGAAAAACTCACAATGCTTTTCCAGCTCTGAAACTCAAGCCACAAGAATTTTTTTCCGGTGTTTTGAACATCTAGTGTCCTTTTTACAAAGCGCCACCAAAGCAGAGGATACAAAATGCCTGCATTTTAAACTAGGTATGTTAAGAACCTTGTTCTGTTCCTCCTGGAGTTCTGATGGGGACACTTTGAGCTCCTGCCCATACAGCCCTGTGCACCCCTGCTTGCAGAACCGGCCAATGATGACAAGGCCAAAGGTTAGTTTGTTACTTTCCTATGTATTTTCATTTTTCTATTGCTGTGGAAACCTAGCTTTCTTATTTTGAAGTGAATTCCTTGAATCTCATCTATAATGCAGCATGCAAGACCAAGAGAAAGATGGGGAGAAAATTTTGTTCTGCTGTTTAACTGAGTAATTAGTTGATCTTGGACAGTTAATAACTATATCAGTTTATATAGTGTTGCCTCTCTGCAAAGTGATGATCTTTAGATCTTTCAACCACAAAAATCTCTGCATCTTTGGAATGCTTTGGGCCAATCTTGTGGCTATTTAAAAAAAAGTACCTTCTGTGCTTTTTTGAATATAATTCAAATTTTAAAGCTCTGGGGAGAGCTTTGCCACAAGTTGGCAACAGTGATATTGCCTTACCTGTTTCCTAAAGCAGAGCTGAAGATCCCTTTTGTTGAAGACAACATTTGTTTTCTAAAGCCTGTTTTCTTATTATCTCTGAAAGCCCCAAAAAACAAAACGTGGCTTGTTCTTAGAGGTGAGTGAACTTCTCAGGTAAGGGCAACCATCTTCTAGAGACTTTTGTTGAATACCCTGCCAAAAATCCAACTGTTTATTCTACTGAGGGAACCACAGTTTATATTTTTTCTTTCATCTCTAAGATCTTCTGCTGAAAAAACTCGCACAGTTAAATCTGCTTTTTTGTGGCTACATTGAAAGAGTCTGTGATCTCTTATGGCAGGCAGGCCTTTTTCCGTTCCCTGGAGAAACTGTTGCAATTAATGTGAAGCATGAAGATGCATTTCTCTCTGCTAAAAGGAATTTTCAAGTCTTTGAGTTAAGTGATTGCAGTTTTCAGGGCAGAGATGTGCTGAAGGTGCTCTGAATGTTTTAGCTGCAGATGACAGTGCAGGGGTGCAACTCATTTGCAGTCTTAGATTTTTCATTTAAACCTGATTTGTCTCCATCTGCTTGCTCTGTAACAGCTTCAGATGGAGTCTTGCCAAAATTCTGGATGCATTTTCCAAAATACAAGCAAGTCATCTGTTCCCTGTAGAAATTTTCCTGGGAAATGGGTTCAACATACTCAAATCCCAGCAACTGGGTCTTTAATAGTTTCAACAAAAGAAGGCATAAGAGTTCTCTGAGAGTCAGTTTTCAGGTAGACTTGCTGTTTCCTGAAGCACAGGTCACAAACCATGTCTGCATCTGGTGTTCTTCTTCCTGTGTATGACTGTGGCCTATTGCAACCTCTTTTGCCCAAGAAGCTCTCCCTGTGCTAAATGCAGCATGTCTGAAGGTCCAGGTGTTTCTGGTAAGTCTTGCACCTGATGTGTGGTGTTTCTTTCAAATTAACATCATCTCAGATTCCCCACAGGTTGTGGGGTTGGAGATAACCGCAGACCCAAATGGACATAGCCCAGAGCATCCTGTTCTTGGAGCTGCTCTGAGCAGAGATTGGACCAGGTAAACTCCCAGGTTCCCCTTCCACCTGAATTAGTTTAGGATTTGTTGTATACAGTCATTGTCCATGCAGTTTTATCTGTGAGGGGGTAAAAGGCACTGGTTGTTGCTGCCAAGCAACACCTGCTGCTCAAGGAGCAACTGGCCACTGATGAGAGCTTAAGAATGGATGAATTTTCCTTTCATATGAGGCACGTGCTCCTCTGGAAACTTAAATGTTGTTTATCAAAATTGCTACTCCATAACCTCCTAAGAACAGGCAGCCCTACAAAGCAGAAACCCATCCTAAACTTACCTATGTGAATTTCTTGCCTTCATCTCGCACTATTCATATCCAGAGTCAAGCAACAAGTGCTGTGCTGGGAGACAGGAAGATGATGGCTCTAAAATGTGGTGATATGCTGTTACTGCACTGAGTATCTCATTGTTTTTTTTAAAAAAACCTGTATTGCTCTGACACAAGAACTGAAGAATGTGCAGCTCTGTGTTGGCTGTCCATGACCTGTGGTGCAGGGCAAGGTGGCAGCAGTGTTCCTGCCAGGTGGCTGGAGAAAACACAAAGCACCAGGAGTTTTCATCTGCTGTCTTTTGAGCCTGCCTGGCAAGCACTGGGGTAGGTGTGCATAAGGATCTCTTGAAGGATTACAAAAAAGGCCACCAGGGGCCATCACCTTGAACTTGCCCTTTCAAGTGTTATCTATAAATACAGTTCCCCAGAGCAATCCATCTGGCACCCTCTAGTCAAGCTCATCATGATCTCAGATAAAACTGCTGTCAAGTGGAGCCAGATCTTCAGCTGCTTTATGGAGCTGTGCCCACTTCCACTGCTTGGGAGTGAGCTGGAGGAGCTCCTTCCCAAGCCACAGCCTTACAGGAAAGCAGAGGGGTGAGTATCCCAGCGATGGCAGGGCTCAGTTCACTGATCTTTGCAGGGTGCACCTGGAGAGGAGGAGGAGGGAATCCAGTGCAGAGATCATGTGCCCCATAAGTCCCACGTGGAGGTGGAGCCCCTGTTCTTTTTGAGAGCCTCACCCCAGTGCATATCCATAATGTGGCAGTGATCCGGCTACCACCTAAATAAGGCAAGGTGGTATGGGCAGCCTGAAGTGTGGTGAAGGAGTCCTGGCTCTTGCAGTGTCTGGAATTTTAGCCCAGGTTTTCTTTCAGAATGTGGCACCCAGCAGGCTGTGCCAAGGCTGTGCTGCCTTGTGTGATGGCAGGTTTGCATCCCTCCCCAGTGGGTTTGTTTCCTAACAGTGCCTTTGCCTGCTGAGGAAATCAATGCTTTTCGTAGCTGATGAACTCCAAAGATCATCAGATGAACACAACTGTGCAACAAAAAATGTTGAATTTACTAACTGTATTTGTATCCTTAGAAGAGCAAAGTGCTGTCATCTTTCCTTTGTGAAGATCAAAATTTATCTTGACAGCCTGCTTGCCTACTTTCCCAGTGGCTGAAAGCAACTTTGCAGGCCCTTGGAGCTGAAACTGTCACTTTTTGTTAATTCTTTGTTTCCTGCATTTAAAGTTTCCAATGTATTATCTCCATAATCATAACTTTATTATACAAGAGTAACTCTTGCCTATCAAGCCCAAAGTTAACTGTTCTCAGACAGCAGTGAAACAGGTGACCAGTTGGCTAAAATGCTTTTCAGGTGATCTCGTACAACCTCTGGCACTGCCCAGCCCAACAGGGTAAAGCTCAGACTGGTGCCTTGATCACTACAGGGTGATGCCTAAGGTAGATGGAGTGACACCATGTGCTTTCCCACTTCTGCCACTTGCATCTCATTCTGTTTCATGTTTGTAGATGTATTGTGTCCATTATCTGCCAGAGTGACAATCTATGTAGTAAGACCCAGGTTTAGCATTACACATAATGAAACTGATAATACATTGCAAATTAAACAACATTATTTGCTCTCTCTTCTTTTCCCTCAAGTATGTTTTCATACAGGATGTGCTCAAGAAATGCAAGATGGAAAAAGAAAATCAATAGTCATTGATGGTAAAATATTAATGTCCCTTCAGAGTAAGGGGTGAAATAGAGTGCTTGCCTTTCTTCTGCAGGTCTGGAGAAATTCCCTCCTAGGAGTTGACTGCAGCTGGGACTGAAATGCTGCAGGGTCTGCAAGTGAAGCTGGAGAGCAGAGGATGGTGCCAGCAGGGGCAGGGAGGGAAGACCAGTATGAGTGGCCTTCCATGGACTCTTTGAAGCTCTCTGACAAACCTCACACAGCAAAGTGAGTGCTGGGCAGTGCCTGTCCTGTGTGCCAGTGTGGAAATGGCACCCACCACGTGGGTTCTGGTAAAATCCTGGCAGGGTGTGCATACCCTGCTGTTGGGTGGATGTGCCCCATGCAGCCCTCTCCTCCCATGTGCCCTGCTCCAGTGCCTGCTCCATGCCCCTTGCCTGCCACTGTCCTGTTGCCTGGGCATCCACAAACATTTAGGGGAGCTGGACAAGAGGTGTACCAGTACTGAGACTTGTTTTAAGGTATGGACATGACTTAGAAATGCTTACACAGCAAAATGGGACAAGGTTTCCCCTGTGTTGAAGGTATCACCCCCACCCAGCAGGTCAGCCCTCCTGGGTACCCCTTCACAGCAGGTTTATTGCCATTATTGTGCCAGACAAGCGTGGTGGTTACCCCAAGAAGCAGACTGTCCCCGTGTTCTCTTCAGGCTGCCTGGCAGAGCTGGCTCTGTCCCTGCTGTGCTGGCACCTCGGCTCCCAGCCTCCAGAAACGCTTGGTGCTCACACTGTGAGCCTTTTGTTCAGACTTCCAGAATAATTTCTCATTAGGTGGAGGCCTTCAAATGGGATTAACGTGAAACCCCATCAGGCATGTGGATTTCCCAGCCCATTCCTTGGGTGCTGCTGCCATCTAGGGTGTGAGCCAGCAGAGCCTTAGTGCTGGCCACAGACAGACATGGCCTTATCACACCACCCACATCCTTATCACCCTGTCCACAGCTGTCTCCACAGGGTTTGCTCCTGAAGGGCTCATGTGCAGCCACACCAGGGCCCATCGCAGCTGCCAGGGCTGAGCCATGCGTGGGAGTTACACATGGACATGCTATCGTACTGTAATATGTTATTCCAAGGATGGAGCTGCACAAACAACTGCAGAGGAGCATTTTTCTGTGGCTGAGGTGTTTGTGTGGAGTTGGGGAGATGGGGAATTGGTTCCTGGTGTTCCCATGAGCTCCCTGGTGCCGCAGGTGTGGTGACCCTGCTGAGCCCAGCATAAGGGTCCCTGGGCTCACAGCTCTTCCACTTGGCTGGGCAGGTTTATGTGTTTATTTGTTTGTTTGTTGTTTAAAGGTCCCTGTGCAGACTGTCAGGGTCTGGGGAAGGGGTCAGAGGTGGCTCCATTGACTCCAAGAGCTGTGGGTTCTCTGGAGCAAACCTTGCCCCTGGTGTGTGTTCCACCTGGGCAGAGCCTGTGAACTGTACCTTGTTCTCTGATTTTGTGGCAAATGGGCCTCTTCTGTAGGTCCAAGCAGTTTTCACACAGGCTTAGAGAGAAAGTGAGCCCAAACCAGCCTGTGTGCTGCCTCCTGCCCAGGCTGTGGGGCACAGGGAGGGAAATGATGTTCAGTTCAAACCAAAATCATCCCCACGCTTGAAATCCACACTAATGACTCTGGCCCCGCATTGTGGACTTCAAAGCAAAAGGAGAGGTGTAAGTGAAACCCTATTTTGCACTCTTTCCACAGATTCCATGTTTGTGAAGCCTGGCAAACAGGATTCTCACTTTTTGGTATTAAACTGGAACTTGGCTGAGTGTGCTGAAGCCATGAGGGTTTGCCCCGAGCTTACCTTGGTGTATGAGTTAAAGTCCTCACCAAATCCAGCTGGTATTTTACACTGATCTCGAATTCCTGGTTACATAAATTTACGTACAGTCTGAAACCCCTCCTGGCTGGCTGTCTTGGAGCTGCCAGGGCTGTTTGCCATCCACTGGTATGGATAAGCCAAGCACTGAGTAGTCCAGATCAATAACACAGCTGTATTATTGTGATTTTTCTGATCAAACGAACAGCCTCTGCAAAGCCATGTGGACTTTGGAACAGGAGATGTGACTGCCACAAATATGCAAATGTATTTAACTGTCTTTTATTTTTCACTGTTTATTTCAGTAAACCCAAGGCAGTATTGCTGTGGATCTGCATCTTATTCCTGCAAATCCTTTCCTCCTTGTGCCCCCCTGTGGTATCTCCGTACTCTGTCCTTACTCAGCAATGTCTCATGCTTTTTGTCATCCTTCCCTTTCCTCACATCCTCTAATTTTTGCATTGCTTTTAATAGGTCTATATTGAAATGATCTGTATAGGCCATACTTCTACAGTGGTGAAAAAAAGTCCACCAAAGGGTCAGCTGGAATTAGGTGTTTTCATCTGGATGGGAGTTTTACTTGGTTCCAGGTTTCCTATTGATCCTGATAAATTTCAGCAACTTGGAGCACAGATTCTGACATATTTTTCATGTGCTGTGGCTGTAAAATGAACTGTGAATCAGATTTTAAAAGCTATATGGTTTGAAATGGTTTGACATATTCTTCTGGGAAACCTTATAAAGCTATTAATCCGTCCAGGCAACTTTTCCTTCACCTCTATTCCCTACAAACCAATTCTGTACACAGATACTACAGCCTTTTGCTCTTTTGGTAAAAGTGTGGGGTAGATCAAACTTTAGTGTGTGCTCAAGAGGGGAGGCATCAATTAAAACCTGACAAATAATGTTGGAGTGAACATGTCTGTTGCTTGTGGGGCTGATTTACAGCTGTGTAGTTTTATTCCAAGGCTTTGGGACTCCCTATTTCCTTACTATCAATAAATAATAGCAAATAGAAGTATTTACTTAACTGACTTCCTACACTGTTTTATTTTATGCTTTAAAATTATATGAGGTTGAAAGAAAATATTGTTCCCTTTGACAACAAGCAGAAGAGTCTGTACACCAAACAGCCCCTGAGTAGTTCCCTAAATTTTCTTTTGGGTAGCCCCGGTTAATCCCTTACTTTTAGAAGTACATGGCAGAAATTACTCATTGTTGCCACCTTGAGGGTTTTTTTTCCTTTTTTTTAATGCTTCTTGGACATCTTGCTCTTCTCTGAAACACTTTTTGGAGTCCTGTGAGGCTGGTAGGTAGGTTATCCAGTTCCTAGAAAAATGTCAAGCTGGCACTTTTTAAAGTGTGGGGTTTTTAGATTCACCTCAAATGAGTACATTTAAAGCTGTATTGATTTCAGTGTGCTTTGAACTTGACCTTTTTTCCTTATTTATTAATGTGGGTGTAGCTATCAGAGATAAGTACTCAGTTTAAGTATTCCAGATGGACTGAAATCCATCAGTTGCTCAGAGTGCAATTAAATGCTTCCTACCTCTAGGTATTTATTGATTTCAGAGACTGCTGACAATTCTGGTATGAAAGCATTTTTAGTTATCACAAATGCTATACATTGTGTCTTTATTTATATAATTTATAGAGTTATATTATACCTTGAAGTGGTGCTTTTTGGCCATGAACAAGAGACGAAGTAAATGTTTCACTGAGGAGGCTCTGTGGATGGGGAACATGAAGGATGGTGTTGTCCCTGTTGCAGTGACACTGTAGTTCAGCAAGTCCCTCTCATGAGCCAAGCGTGGGTGCCATTTCAGGGGAAGAACTTTCATCATCCTCCCTTAGGAGCCATGTAGTGCTTGGAGGAGAGTTGTGGGGTGGACTGGCAACAGGCCCTGGCAGCAGTGTGCTTTGCACAGGCTGATGTGGAGCTACAGCAGGAACCTCAACTGCAGAGACATGCCCACCTGCAGTGTCTGCTTTCATGGCCAGTGTCACCTCCTTTCTGCACAAGAGTGCTTGTAAGCTGAAAAGTGCTTGAAGCTGAAAAATGCTAAGCATGCTCCCACCATGCTTCACTTGGGTGTTTTTTGCCCTCTCTGTTTTCAGCTGATTGGGGTCATCCCTGTCAGCCTGGCCAGTGTGCTCTGTTGAGGGGCCCTGGCCACTGGAGAGATGAGATTGTGTGACCACTGTGGCACTGAGGGGAGGCAGGAGAAGTGGTGATTGCTGAGGGTACAAGGACAGGTCAGGAACTAGAAAATCCTATTTGATCAGAGAGTCTTCACTGCTCAATTTGCAGTGCTATCACCAGAGCGTTTGTTCAGATGAATTTGTTTTGGGGAGTTTTGGGTTCTTTTTGTCTTAGTTTTAAGACATTAAGTGTCATGTTCTCATGTGTCATTGAGTTCTCTCAAATATGAGAGTTGGAGACCTTCACTGCAATAGCCTGGTGGCTGGAATTCCCACATTACAGCATGACTCCAGGCAGGGTGGTTAAGAAGGGAAGAAAGTTTCCTTTGTTGACACATCAATAACAATTCTGGTTTTTTATCACTTTAGTCTGATGTTTTACCCACCCTAAGGCATCTGTGGGACTGTGTTCATGGGAATATTCCCACCTTTCAACAGTGAAAAGTTTGCTACTCATTCTTTTGATTCCTTCAGCTGCTTTAGGATAGTATCAGACCAGAAAACAACTTAATCAGGGCTCCCCTTCAGAAATCCTCGGGCACCACTGCTTTTGATTCTGTGGTAAAATGAGCAGCCTCTGTGCTGCTGTAATTATGCAATGGTGTAAAAAGTCTGGAAAACTGTCCAGGTGTAATGTCAGACCCTTAATGACTCCCCTTTGGCTTTGGTTACCTCCTCTGTGACTCTGAATACATTTGGCAGTGTCTGGAGTTTGAGTTACAGCCACAGAGAGTAAAACTGAATGTCATTGAGGATCTGCTCTGGAAAGAAGACCCAAACCTGCTGTACATAAAGATATGAGATGGTTTGAGGATTATTTCTTCCTAAATGACCCGATGAAAGTGATAACTCTTTTGGATTGCAGTGAAGAGCACACAATGTCCAAGTAAGTTCTGCAGCATTTTCACATTTCCCTTAACCTTATGAATACCACTTTTTATTGGTTGGCAGCAGGATGTCAGGCTGTGTCTGGGAATGCTTCCCACAGCCTCTGAAGGTGTGCAGACGGGCTGTGGAACGAGCAGGGAAACTGGTGCACACTGAACAGGAGAGGGCACTGGCACTCCAGCAGCTGTGCTGGGCTCAGCACCCAACTGGTGCCGAAGGAAGGGTTTTTACTGCAGCTCAGCATTCACTCTCATCGTTTTTATGCTCTTAATGTGAGAAAGGAGCCTATGAAAAGAGTGGATGAGCTGCATTTATTGTCTTGCACCAGGCGGGAATCTGCCCCTTTCCACTGAGCATGGGCAAGTTCATCTGCTGGTGTTTGGTGCAGATCTTGTGATGTCTTTTTGAAAACCTCTGCTTTAGTGTCTTTCTTTTGCACCTACATCGGGTATTCAGTACACAAACTAAGCTGACATTCGTGTTGTCCAAGGGAAGCTCAGGTTGTGCAGGCTCTCCTGCAGTTGTGCAAGTGTATAGCCCTTTGCCCTGAGAGCCTCTATGTGCTCTCTCAGCTGCCAGAAACTCTGAAATGCTGAATTTCCCTTCTGCTTCACAGCATTAACAACAAGCAAGTGACCCCAACCAGTGGGTGAGGAGCACTGAGTTGGGGTCCATCCCTCTGCCCACCATCCCACCACCTCCAATGGTGATGCTGATGAAGGGCTTCCTGCCCTGACTTGAAATGTCAAACAGAGACCTCTTTTTCTTTTCCTCCCCAATTTCCATCCTTCTTTGTTTTTATCTTTTTGCTTTGCACATGTAAAGGGTCTACTGTGCCGGAAAGAACCAAGTTCTGTTTGTTTTCAACTCTAATAAGTCTTAATTAGACCCAAAGTAAAGCTTTAGTGAAGCTGTCAGCATAATTACAGGCTGGGAGAGCCTCCCTGCTGAATCTAAATCCAGCCCCCGGTTTCCTGGTCCTGACAGAGTGTGGCAGGAGGAAGAGGGAACAAGGCAGGGATGGCAGCAGCCCCTTTGCTTCTCTCCCAAATCCTTCGCGGTTTCTCTCTGCTCCTCTTGAAGGTTTGTGAAAGGCAAAGCAGAAAGGGCCTGACAGCAACGGAAGGAAATATATTTAGAAACATGAAAAATAGGAAGGGAAAGTGTTTTATTTGCATTATTCACCAGGTTCTATTATTTATTGCATTGCTGTGCTAGTGTATCATTTTATAACTCCTAAGGAAATGGCGGTGCTTCCGGAGGGCAGCTTTGTGCTGCTGCAGCCTGTCCTTTAAATACGGACTCTTGATATGAGACATCCTTTGGCCATCATTGCTTTGAGTGTCATCAGACACTGGCACAGGTTCCCCCAGAGAAGCTGTGGCTGCTCCATCCCTGGAAGCGTCCAAGGCCAGGTTGGACGGGGCTTGGAGCAACCTGGGCTAGTGGAAGGTGTCCCTGCCCATGGGAGGGGGTGGAACAAGATGAGCTTTAAGGTCCCTTCCAAGCCAACCCATTCTATGACTTTATTTCGGTGCTGCTTAAGTTAAACAGGAATTTGTCAGGTTGGATTTCGGCACAAACCCAGCAGAAAGGTGGTGACGTTTGTGCTGCTTACTGCCTCCCCTGCTCTGCCTTCAGCTGAGTTTTTCCAGAAGTTGTCAGGTGAGCTTGGCAAGGACAGGCAGCAAAATGCAGTGGGCTGATTTCCATGCTGGATTTAACAAAGCTGATGGGACACAGCAGCTGCTTTCCTGCCCCAGCCAGGTCAGTGGGGATTACATCCTCCTTGAGACCTTCAGAGCATCACCTTGTCCTCAGGCTCATCTAAGCCAGATGGACCATCCTAGGCCACAAAGGTGCATTTGAGTCTTGCACAAGCACATTTAGGAGGTCACTGCATCTTAGTGTTGCTCTTGAAGCGCTATGGAGCTGCTGGTGTTTCTGCAGGGTGGTTGGCATATTCAGTGATCTGCCCTCACTCACAGCTGGGTGTAGGGGAAATGTAACAAGTTAGGAGAGACTTTCCTGCACTCTTCATACTCCTTTTCACAGAAACAACGATGCTCCATCTATAAGCACGTGGTTGATTCCTCGACATGGGAGAAAAAAAATTTGCTTTTCATGTTTTTAGGTTCCTTACTGCTGCTTGGCAGGTTTGTGGGAGCACTGTCCCTTGAAGCAGGCCCCTTCTGCTGCAGCAACTGCTGCCCACCACATCTCTATAGTTAACTTGCATTAATTTTTTCCCCCTTATGATACAAGCAAGATTTTTAGCCTGTCACTAAAAATGCACAGTTCAAGGGGTCTATGCCATCCAATACCTTCCCACAGGCAAATATTTGCACCTATGTGAAAAAAAAAAATCATTAACTTCTGTGCAACCCCTGATTCAGTTCCATATATGTCCTTTAATGAGGCTCTGCCTGGAAACTCAGCATCCAAATTGTTCTGATTCAGTGGCCATCTGAACCAGGTGAACCCTTAAATAACCTGGAAAAAATAAGAAGCTAAAATGTTTCTCCATGAGAATGCATAAATATTCAAATGCTAAGCTAAAAGGGCTCTTGTGTCATCCCGCAAGCCATTTGAGAGCATTGCTCATTCAGCCACGGGAGGATTTTAGTACTTTAAAAAAATTGCCACAAAACATCTGCAGTCTGCAAAGAGCTGTTCTGCAAAGCATCTTGTAGGCATTCTGTGATGCATCCCTGAAGGATTTATTACCTCCAGCTGGCTGAGCCGCAGTACATCCTCCTTCCTCCGCCTAGGTGGCACTCTGCAGTCTGGAAAAGCCTTGTGCAAATGAGCACAGAGGGCGAAGTTTCAGCAGTAACAGCCAGGAACCTGAAACTTTAGTTGTAATTTTGTCAAACTGTGGTTACATGAATGGGCAGAAAAGGATAAGGGAGGGAAAAGAAATTACGGTGATGGAACTTTTTAGATTTATTAGCTCTGAGACCTTAGGATAGTCTTTTCTCCTGGAGCAGGCGCTTAATGTTGGTCCCTTAATGTTCACTTGATAAATGTGTGCTGTGTGTCCTCCTTAAGCAGTTCCACCACTCACCCACCTATTTCTTCTGAACATGCTCTTACTAAGCCTTCCCTGCCTGTGGGGCACTCAGCTTTCACATGGTGGCTGAAGAATACTCCAGGCTGCCATGGGGGCCCTCCTTCTCCCGTGTTGGGGCACTTGGCCACAACCTCATCCTCTTACAAATCCCCAGCACACATTGCTGAGGTGTTTCCCATGAGCAGCTTTTTGCTGGAGTTATCAGAGCCGTGGTGGGTTTGTCAGTCCAATGTCCATTTTCACCAGTTTGTGGCTGTGCCCTGGAAGCCCACGGGTGCTGCCTGTGGTGGTGGTATGAGCACAGCTCACCTGCTCCTCTGCCAGCTCCCACTGCTTCCTGTCCTTTGCTGTTACTCATCTCTGGCCATTACCTGCCTCTCTGGATGCACTTCCTAAAGTTCTCCTTCCCTTTAATCTCTGTCCCTCTGCGTGGGCAGCTCTTGTACAGCTAATTCTTGCCAATGTGCACAGGTCCAGCTTGCCAAACCTGTGTGCCTCATTTGTTGCTTAGTGTTCACATGATAGTTGTTGCTTGTTTGGGGATAATGAGCTCTGGGAAATGGTTTTGCAAAGCTGCTGCCCTGTCCTTCAAATCCCTGCCCTCAAGGTCTGCTGTTAGTCAGAGAAGGTAGAACAGGGTGAACATATGCAAATTGGGAGGTATAAATAATATTACATAATGGTTTAAAACTTTTTGATCTTCTGTTTATTGACCAAAGATGTGTCAAAAGAAAACCTACCTATCTACCTGCATGATCCCACCCACTCTCTGCATCCCTGTTCTTCCATTCCCTGGCCAGTGGTCCCTTCCACAAAGCTCTGCCTTTTGCATAACAGTCTGACTTGCAGCAAAACCCCTCAGCTGCATCACTTAATGCTCCTAAAATTTATAGTTACTCCAAAAAGCAGAGCTCCTGGTGGGCTCACGTGAACCCACTCTTTCATCAGAACTGCTTGACCCTGGTTTGAACAGCTTTAAATTCTGTTGTCTTTTGGTGATACACCCCATCTTGTACTGGGCCTGCCTGTCCCACAGGGATGGAGGCAGGAGAGTGATGGGTATGGTTCTGGGGGGTTGTCACTCATCACATGAGCCGGGAGGTGTTGACTGGATGGACCACAGGGGTGTGCTCATGCAGGATGTGAGTCACTTGAAGGAACTGTGCTGTCCTGACATGGAGCAAACAGGGACAGTGAGTAAGAGGTGGCCTGGGCATGCCATGTTGGAGCACCAGAAATAGCCTCAGGCTCCACAGAGAAGCTGCTGACATGGGGAGAACAGGAAATTCAAGATTCTGATGGTGTGTAAAGGGGTGGCAGAGCTCCAGGTGGGGTTCCCCATGTTATGAGCTGGAGCAGACTTTGAACTTGTGCTGCTCTTGGAGCTGAAATAGATTTTCATGTCTGTCTGCTGTCCCAGCAACACCTCCCAGCGCCAAGGGAGCGTCTGACTCAATCTGCTGGGGCCCAGCAGCAAGATTAATGCTTCTGGGAATTTCCTGGTGAGACTCTTTGTGCTATTTACCAGAAGTCCCTTGAAGGCAGAAATTATTGCATTAAAAGATTAAGGCATCATTAATCATGGGGTTTTTTTCCTCCCATTTTCATCTGGCAGGCTGGCTCGGTATTACTGGTAAGATTTTTTTAAATTATTTTAATTTTCTTCCATTCAGAGGAATAAGTTTACTCAAGTCAAGACCATGCCATCCCCAGATACAAAGGGTGAAATTGCTCATTACTGTGAACACAGACATTTTGGCTTCTCACTTTTCAGGTTTCTTTTAAGTGATGCATTCCGTTCATTGTTCTTCACAAAATTAATATACAATTTCAAAAATTTGGTATTTATATGATTGTCATCATCCAAAGCTCCTACTTGGGTGGAAGAGGAGCAATATGAGACAGAAGGTGGTTGCAGATGCACCAGTTTCTTCTGGTAGGGTGGCACTTGCTGTTGGTGTGGAGGGGTTGAACTGGTGGAGCTTCAAGGTGGTTTCCAGCTGTGGTCTGGCCCCAGAAAGACTGTGGTTGATGCCCATTTTGGAAATATTTGGAAAATAAGCCCTAACTTTCCAAGTAGAAAACTTGAAATATAACCAAGGAAGAAATAGCTGTTATGGTAGAAACAGGGTAAATTTTTTAATTTGCTTTAGTTATTGAGACACACTGCACCACTGTCCATAGATATGGCACAAAGTTCTGCCTGGCTCCCTGGTGCTTCATTCATTTCCATCCCCACAGCCTTCCTTTTGCGCTGTGTCAAGGGGGAACCCCAGCTGTGCCTTGTACTACTGCGTGCAAAGCATTTCTTAATTTATGTGCTAATTAACCTGACAGAGCGACTTGATTGCTGGGAGCTCGGGCTCTCGGCAAGCCTGTCTTTGCAGGCAGGGATCCTTCCCTTTTATTGTAACTAGAGCAAGGAGTGCGAGGCTGGAGCAGGGGGCGGCAGCGGCTCCTCCGGGGAGGGTTCGGGATGCGATAAGTGCGAGAGCTGTGGAGGATGCGGCAGCTTCAGAAATATCTGCTTTCAGCCTCCCCTTTTAATGGGATTTTTATTTTAGAAAGTTTTAGTTAACGTCATTCTAAAGTTTATTTCCATTTTATCTTTTAACTAAAGAGGCTGTAAAGCTTCTGGCTGGGTTTTCATTTTTTTTTTTTTTTTACTGGCTGGGAAAAAGAGAGGTGAATGGGCTGCTTGTGTCCCGCGGGGATGCTTTAGGGGCTGCTCAGCGTGTTCCTGCCGGCAGCTCCTCGCAGCCTGACCTACCTACGGCCGTGACTCATCCTCCGCCTCCTTGGGGCTGGTGAGGATATGGGATGCACACCTGCAGCCTCCGGAGCTGTATCCATCCCGTGTGGCACTGCACGCCAAGCCCTGTCGCTTGTGCCGGTGTGTCCTGGGGCCATTTGGGTTTGCTTTGCCTCCCGTGCTGCTGCTGTCCCAGCCTGGGCACCGAGTCTGGCCAGAACCGCTGGTAGCTGAGGAGAGATGCTCCTGTGCACTGCTGGCAGGGCTCAGTGCCCAACTCCTTGCCCTGGCCCCTGGTGTGGGGAGGGGGGATGCAGCAGGCAGGGTGTGCTGGGGGTCCATGGGTCAGCCCACACCTTCGGGCTGGCCCCGTGATGCACCCAGGGGAGAAGCTGCAGCCCTGCTGCGTTGCCCTCCCATCACCCGGGTTACTGGAGAAGTAAATCTAAACCGCATGGAAATGAATGGGTGGTTATTCTTTGTTTTTCCTTAATTGCCCATTTCCTATATGCTTAGCACAAGCTAATATTAAGTAAATTAATATAAAAAGAAAGTCCTGAAGAAGCCACTTTTGTGTTAAGTGGGAGCACAGCAATGGCCAGTTCCAAAGCTGGACTCGGGGCTGCTTCTGGGTTAATTCCCTGCACTGTCTCAGGTTCCTTTCCTGCACACGGGAACCACTGGGTGCTTTTGGTGGAAATCTGTATGATGGGAGCAGCCAAATCCCTCAGAAACAGGAATTGTCTGTGTTCCCACACATGCTTCGGTTGCTTGTCTCTAAAATGGGTGAAAGTGCAGCATTTGCCTCACAGATGTGATGGACACAAGAATGACAATGGTGTATCTTGTATCCTGTGATGGTGTTTTCACAGTCTTCTCTCTCCCCTGAATCTCTTTCCCCTTAGTTGGACCGGTCACACCCCACCATAAAAGTGCACACGTATAGCTAATGTGTGAGTTTGCTTTGTTATTAAAGAGCTTTTTTAGCCTAGCACCAATGTTAGGACATTTGGACTGTTTGTCACATGGGCTTGAGGCAGACTTGCTGCTCAGTTTTTCCTTTGGTTTCCTCGTCTGGGATAGGGGAATATTGAGCATATGGATAAAGCTACATGAAAATGATAAAGTATTCCATTTCAGACTGAGGGCATCCACACAAGAATAACTGTTCCAGAATAGCTTATCACATAGACAAACTAAAAAAAAAAAATCTATTTTAACCAGAGGAATGAAGGAGGTATAGAGCTCTGGGTGACAAGCACAGTTCCCAAAAACACATAAATCACAGATCACAATAGGCTCTTTTAGATCTATAGAAGCGCTGTTTTGGTAATGGAACATCATGATCCCATCTATAGGTGCATGCACTATATTTATACACTACACACGTACGTATTCCAATTACATATATAAAAAATCCACTTTACAGGGTGTGGGCTTTAATGAAGAACTCTGACGTGTACTTTTTACTAAAATAATATGATAGAAAATAATGTAATTTATTAAAGAAACGCTGCTGAATTTGAGAAGAACAGGGAGATAATGGGATTTCTGAGACCATAGGATGCTCTTCACAGTGATTTGAGAGGGCAGGATATGGGGGAACTTAACTGAAAATGAGATCTTTTTTTTCTGAGAGTGTTTTAAACCTAATGTATTTGCAACTCCTATTTTATGGATACACACTGTTCTTATATGAATACTGATTTTTTGGATCATTTATTGTAACAAGTAGTTTTTGCCTGGAAAAGGTCTGATGCTGCAGGCTCCATTACAATATATTCTGTCATAGTGCCAGCCTTTATTTTTTTTTTTAGTCAAAGCATTCTAACAGATTCCAAACTTGAGTTAAAGCTGCTGTTCTGACATGTGAAACATTGCCTCATTGCTCTGGAGGCTTGTCGCATTTTTTTCCCCTCCTTTTAATTAGATGCAGTGCAGAGTCCCCCCAGGTAATGCAGGCACAGGTTTGGGTGGCAGTGCTTGCAGTGGCCTGGAAAGCACAGCAGCCATATGAAGGCAGAGGGTGCTTCATTTATGTACAGCTGGGCATAAAGCCTCGATGAGCACTCCTGTGCTCCTCTTGTGCACAATAGCCTGACCCTGATGCACTTGCTAATGAGCAGAAATGAGAATTTCTGCGTTCAGCCCAGGCTGGCATTAGGATTTGTGGCTGTGGAGGTGCATGGTGAAGTGGACAGCAGGGAGGGGGCTGTCCTGCTCCTGTCCCTGCCAGTGACTTTGCTGAGGCTTTGTGGGATTGAGTGCTGGGCAAACCAAGTGTTCCTGGGGAGAGGCTGGGAGTCTGCTGGGGATATCTAGTGAGGCAGCTGGAGCAGTACCCTGTGTATGGTCTGTCATTTTTTTAATCCATTGCACCCTGTGATGATCTCAGTGGAAAGGTACAGACCCACAGCCCAAATCCATTCTCAAGTTGTTCATGTGTCCCCTTGGAGGAATAAACCCCAAAGACCTCAGTTGTCCTGGGTTGCAAATGGCCCTGGAAGGTAGTCTGAACTGTCAGCTCCCCATGTAGTCTCCATGAAGCATCCTTTTCTCTTATTCATTTGGAGTTTTTCCCACTTAACCTCATTTTTGATACTGTTAAGGGACATGTCGCACATGCGTCAGAGATGGGGCAGATGGGGAGAGTGTTTAAGCACAACTGAGAGGGGTTCCTCACCTGCAGGACCCCTACTCCTGCCTTGCCTGGGTGTCCAAGACAGGAGGTGCTGCTTTGCACATCCAAACTCCACCTGCACCTTCTGCTTTGGGCTGCTAACTTCAGCCTGAACCCTGGGGGTTTGTCCACATCACCCATGGTTCTCTCTGAGTGGGGTGGATTAATTGTAGCCCAGGGCTCTACTTCCAGGGACTGCTTGCCCTCTGCTTTAAAATGTTTGCTGCATTTACAGCCTCTGCAATGTGTCTGTTTTGGCTGGGCCAGGAGTCCCACGCTTATCAGAGTTTCTTCCTCTAAGGGGTAATGGTAGATTGGGGTTGAATTATCCTTACCACCTCTTGGGAAAACTGCACAGCCTGAGCCACAAAAGCCTCTTACTATCAGGCAACTTTTCCCAAGCCAGTATAACTTCAGAGTCTTGTCTGAGTCCCTCATATATTTCAGGACTATCCTTGAAATATGGTCACCAGAGCTGCTCACGGCATTTAGCAATGGTATCTTGGATACTGGATGCTGAAATAACACCCTTTCCCTTCACTTGCTTGTTAATCTCCTATTTATGTAGCCCTGGATTGCTTCTCCCCTCTTAGTAACAGCATCACATGAGGAGTTCACGTGCGGCTGGTTCTGTACAAACCTCCTCATTTCCTTTTCTTAATTGCCGTTGTCTGTATGATTAGCATGACCCATGTACTTGGTCCTTAGGCAGGCACTGTGCCATTTGCAGCTATTCAGAGCACTTTGCTCAAATCAACGGATATTACCCAGCTTTCCAGATCTGTTCCCATCATTAATGCTGTTCCTGGCACCCAATATTGCCGTGCACTCACTGCATCAGCAGTGGCTTTGTGCATTTCCCAGATAATTGAGTAATGTACTGAATTGGGTTGGATCAAGGACAGAAACTATTTGGCTGTCTGTTTATCATGTAGTACCTATGGGTTAACTAATTCCAAAATAATTTGAGTTCCTTTATTTGGTATAAAATAGTTTTAGACTGAAAATCTATTGCACATAGAAGTCTGCGCCAGGCTTAGGTCTTTGTAAAAGTATTGATGCAATCTAAATACCTGGTTTACTTGACATTTTATTTTTCATGGTTGATGACATGCAAATTAGCTGATCTTTTGTTCCCACATACCACAGTTATTTATCAGTACTGGGTTATACTGAGCTTTATCCATGGTCCTTGGATGAATCTTGCTATATTTTTTGAATATATTAGTAGTTGCCTTGAACTGCTGAGGAGTCTCCTTGGGCAACTTATCTTCACGTGCTTGCTGAGAATTAATACAAACCTGCTTGTTTAGGAGTTTGTTTAATGAGAGTTTCTTATCAGAGAAGGAGTTCTGGCCAGAGGTGCAGGCCCAGCAGTGCTTTGGAATACACTGAGACTTAAAATACAGCAATCCTGTTGGTGACAACTAGCAGCTTTAGCTGGCCCCGACTCAGGGTGCCTCTGCATGGGTTTAACTTGGCTGGCTTGGTTGGCTTGTGCCTGTCCTGGCTGGCTCTGTCCCCAGCCTGTCTAACAAGCAGGAGGGCAGCACATGGCAGACCCTGCTCATTGCCCATCCTAGGGCTGGGCTGGCACTATGAGGGCCACTCACAGAATCAGGCTGTGCCAGTGCTGCAGGCTCCCAGCTCAGCCTCTCCCTGACACAGCCCACTGCTCCTCAGGGTCTCTGACTGGTATGATGGAAATGCCAGCTGAAAATTCTGCTGCAAATCACCAAACATTGATAATTGCCCACAATTGTCCTGGAATGGATCCAGGTCTGAAACGAGGTTATTTTGCATGTGGTCTGTTCTGTATTCCTTAAGCACCTACAGAGAATTATTGCTTCTACAAATAGGACGGGCTGGAGTGGCCTGATTTTGGATATCTGTATCAATACTAATGAGCTTCTCTCTGCAGGTCCTTCAGCGGGAACCCAAAAAATATTGGCTTTCCCTATCCCATGGGTGTGCATCTCCTGGTTGCAGTGGTGCAGTGAGGCTCCATGGGAGCTGAGTGAACAGCTCGCCAGCTCCTGGGGCACTGCATTCCAGAAACCTGTGTCTAAAAATAAGGATCCACCTTGTCCATAGGTGCAAAAGCACTGTTACCTCCAGCCAAACCTGTAGCCATGCCCAGGCAGAGGCAAAGCCTCAGCCAGGGTCAGCAGCACTGGTATGCTGGTGCCAAGCACAGGCGGCCTGGGCTGCTTAACAGCACTGCAGCCCCTGTGGTAGCACACAGGTAGAAACTGCTCATCCTTTGGGCAGGGTCCCAACCCAGGCAATATTTGGCTTTATTTCTGTGACACATGCTGCTGCTGCTGCTGTCATTTTTGTAGCTGGTTGCTCGAAAAAAGAGGGCACATCATAGCTTGTGGGGCTCTGCAAAGCAGTAGCCCAGTCTTTCAGGAGGAATTTGGCTCAATCTGTCGCTGTTAGGGATCTTCTGCACGAAGATTGTTTAGTACTGCCCTCAAACAGTACCTGCCAGGGCTATCCCCTGGGATTTCTTACTGCCAAATCCCCCGGGATTTCTTACTGCCAAATCCCCCAACAGAAGAAACATATTCACATCGGTAGAAAAACAAAATGGGAAGAATTAAACCAGAAAATGCAGGTGGGAAAGGAAAGGTGGTTTTTCGAGCCCTGCGGCTGTCGTGGAGCACTCTGCTGACGTGCCAGTCCCCTGCGATGCACAGCATATGTCAAGGCAGCTCCCTTTAAGGGGATAACATCAAGCCATCTGAAAGGCTCTCTCTTTTTGTGTTCTCATTTCATCCCAGTGTATTACAGCATTTTGTTCAGGTTTTTCAGTGGCCTCCTGGGTAATGCTTTATTACAGTGACGCTGTGGAGTTCTATTTTGTAATAATGGGATCTATATAAATAATACTGATTCTGCTGCCTCCTGTAACGCTTCCTGCCTGGGAACACTTGAAAGCTTTTGCAAATGTTAATTTCCTGTCTTTTGGGACAGAGAAGCACCTCCAGGTACTGCAGAGAGTGTGGCAGCAGTGTACATTGTGTTGGTCAGCACACTGTAACAGCTTTACCTCTGAATCATGGGCCTCAAACAATTAATTGAGGGTCTTTTTGCACCCAGAGTGAGTAATTAAAATAATGGCTTTTTTAGATGTTTGGGGTTTTTCTCCTCTGTCATTTGGAGGCTTTAAAACAGATGCCAGGTAGGATGAGACTGAGATCCGAGAGCTGAAGATCCTGTGAGGGGAGACTCAGCCTTGGAGAAGAGTCAGATGAAGGTTGGGAGAAAAGGATGGTTATGAGATTTCACAGATTATAACCTGATGTGCAAAGAGATGAAGGATGCTGTGACCCAGCAGACTGCAGTACTGTGTTGAGAACAGGCAATTCAGCTCAAAGCAGCATTCTTGGTGCTATAATATGGCTTTCCACATGGTGTTGCCCTTAGGTGTCCAGGCTCAATTTGGGCATCTGTGTTACCCTAAACAACCCGTTCTTGGTCAGGACAAGGAAGGTGAGCTTCCTTCCATCCTGCTTCTCCCTGAGGAGCTGGGTTGTGCTGTTACTGGTGGGGCCTGGTGGGAAGGGGTGATGCTGTGCTGGGCAGGGAGCAAAGCCAGCAGCACAGCCCAAATGGCACATGTGGCACAGGGAAGAGAACACAGCAGTGGGGGTGAAGTAGGTAAAGGCTTAATGGATTTCCTCAAACCATGCTCTGTAAGGGCCTGGTTGACAGGGTTTGCCCTGTATTGACACGGGTTTTCAAAGGACTGAGGGCTGGGTTGTACAGCAGCGCTGTCACTTTCCTTGGCTGACCTGCCATGCTCCCTCCTTTCAGGGTAACATTAAAATGAATATTGTACAGCAGAGAGTGCAGCATAATTGGCTGCAGACAATGCATGTGCTGTGCTGTTCTGTGCAGTATCGATTGCTCCTTGTCCAAATATGTGTATCTAAAATCACTCCATTAAGCAGCAGCCTGTTGGGCCGATGCCAATCCTTTCACGCTGCAGTGGCTCTCGCTCCATCCTGGCTGTGCTACAAGCCCTGTACACAATCTGTTGGCACACCCCAGCGCAGCACACAGAAGCATGTGGCCAAAGGGCATCACTGCCCATCCTGGTCCCCTAGATGTTGCCTTGGTGGGTGAATCTTCTTTGTTCTGATGGGAATGTCCCTCCTTGCACTGGTGTGGTCAAATTCCCAGTGATGTGTGGCACTAGTGCCACGTGCTCTTCAGAGTTTGTGTGAGGCTGTGCTAAATCCCAAAGGAAAACTCTGCTCTTTCTATTAGGCAGATGAATTAAGGGCAAACCCGCCATGGCTTGGGAGAGCCCACCCAGCAGAGGTGAGTCCTGGAGGTTGGTGACAGGAGCAGGAGTGATGCAGATGCTGTTGGGGTATGTCTATGTCCCAGCACACTGCACAGCCACCTCAGCTGTTTGAGATGGTAAAACCAGCTGTGCAGCTGCTGGACAGTTCTAAAAGGCTCCTAAGTCTACTAAGAGGAGCAGAGAGGAGCTTTTCCACCAATGCAGAAGGATGTAAAAGCAGTAAGGTCCATGCTACTTTTCTCATCCTTCATCTCCAGTCTAACTTGTCATCAACAGCTGCAGCTGTTTGGAACTGAAGTCCATATATTCCTACATCTTATTCTGTATATATGTACACATATATGAATGAGAATTATTCCTCTGTTACATCTAAGTAGACAATTTCTTTCCTCCAGCAAGCATTTAGGCTCCCAGCAGATCCTGTAATAAATTTATCTTCTTTCTCACCCTGTTAATTGGTTCCACCAAGCCAGTGAGCAGTGAAATCCTCTGACCTATTGATTGATATATAATGTTGTATTAGTAGAAAGCAAATTACAAGAGCCGCCACGTCCTTTGGTACTGCTGCTGAATTTGTGCCACAAGGAGCTCTTTTGGGATTAGTGTCTTAGCCTGTGAGTTCCATGTAAGAGCAATGTGTAAAGGTCTGGGGGAGAATGACTTCTTCTGTTGAGTTAAAGATCAAACAGAGAAGAAAAAGGAGTGTCTGCTTTTTTCCTTTCCCCACACTATCTCTTTTAGAGAGAGAAGAGCAATACGCTGTGATGTGACAGACTGCTAGAATCAACAGCTGAATTTTTAAATAATACAGAATGATGAGGAGCCTTGATGTTTGACTCTGGATGAGCTGTTGGGAGCAGTAGTGGCTGTTGGGATGGGGCTTTGGGTTCATCTTACCTGGGGTTTGGTATTTATTCCATGGGATGGAACAGCATTTCCTCTGGGCTCACTCTGCAGGAAGCAGAGACTGAGTTGCACATCTGTGTTGTTATTCAGCCCACCTCAGTTGTTCTTTCCTCTGTAGTTTAAAGTGTGTGGGCTGTGGGCATTTAACACTTCAAATTAATGTTTGATATTTAGGTGGGGTGTATATGTGCCTAGCTATGCAATCAGTTCTTCAGCTCCCTGCTGTGATCTGCTGACCTGAAAGACTTAGTTATAAACTGTGTTGCGGGGGGAAAACCGCACAGTACGCGAGTCGCAGACCCGAGAAGGGATAGCAAAAAAGGAAAGAAGGGACGGAGACGGGGTTGTGGCTGCAGCCAACGAGGAGAACAACTGAACCATTTATTAAGGGGAGCATCGACTTTTATAGCCTCGGATAGGAAAGTTCCAGAAAAAGGGGCGGATCTGAGGGATTGACAACTTGGATAAGACAACTGATTGGGTAGGAGACGGAGACTCCGCCTCCGGGGAGTGGCAGTAGGAGAGGCTATGGGAGTGGTCTGCCCGATATGGTAAGGCCTACGTGCCGTTACCATGGGCGACCGGGGGACCAATGGTAGCTGTACCTAAGCCCGGGAAACAGCTAGCCAATGGGGACTGGTATCTGAGGGAGAAACTGGGGANAAATAATACAGAATGATGAGGAGCCTTGATGTTTGACTCTGGATGAGCTGTTGGGAGCAGTAGTGGCTGTTGGGATGGGGCTTTGGGTTCATCTTACCTGGGGTTTGGTATTTATTCCATGGGATGGAACAGCATTTCCTCTGGGCTCACTCTGCAGGAAGCAGAGACTGAGTTGCACATCTGTGTTGTTATTCAGCCCACCTCAGTTGTTCCTTCCTCTGTAGTTTAAAGTGTGTGGGCTGTGGGCATTTAACACTTCAAATTAATGTTTGATATTTAGGTGGGGTGTATATATGCCTAGCTATGCAATCAGTTCTTCAGCTCCCTGCTGTGATCTGCTGACGTGAAAGACTTAGTTATAAACTGTGTTTGTTGTGCCTACAAATAATGCATTGGGGCTTCCCAAAATTGTATTGTTTTAATGCAGCAGTTGGCAATATCTGAAACTCCTCTACCTACTTTTTCCCAAGATGGTCTGGGGAAGGAGAAAAACAGAAAACAGAATAAAATATCCCCATGGTATTTTTTCTGTTACAAATCTGCCAAAAGTTGCAGTGGTATGTTGAGACAAAGGGCTGAGCCCTCAGTGTTGTCCAGGGGAAACAGCACAGAAAACTCTATTAAACCCTCTGTAT
This sequence comes from Campylorhamphus procurvoides, assembly GCA_013396655.1. Lineage (NCBI taxonomy): Eukaryota > Metazoa > Chordata > Aves > Passeriformes > Dendrocolaptidae > Campylorhamphus > Campylorhamphus procurvoides. The sequence goes on from WBMV01002265.1 coordinate 305,399, forward strand.
TGCATTGACCTTTGGTTTGCTCTCATCTTTTTCCTGGTTTCTGTGATGTCACACACATCTGTTGTGGGGAAGGGTGGGCAGTGCATGTCCTGGCTCTTGATATCAGCTCAGTTTTGAGACACACAAATGACACAGGGAGCGAAACCACCATGGGAAATGGAAATGTACATTCCTTTGGCTAGCATGAGTTTTTGTTAGGGCGGTTTTTGGCTGAAGGTCCTAATTCACCTCATTGTCCTGCAGAGGGGATCCTTGTGCACTGGAGACACTTGTGTAGAAAAGCGTTTCTTCCCATTTCTACCCAGGAACTCTCACAACAAAATAAGGCCTTGTTTTTAGAGGCTTAAAATACAGAGAACACCAAATAGCCATTCAAATAATAAATGTGATGTCATCTAAAGAGAACTTATAGAGACTAAAGCTGGACTCTCTTCAGAGCTGCATAGTGAAGGGCAAGGGGCTTGAGTGGCTTTCAGTAAGTGAAATTTGGTTATAGAGGAAAAATGTTCTCACTGTGAGGGTGTTCAGACATTGCTACTCCAGCCCAGAGAGGTTTGGTGCAACCTCTGTCCTTGGAGGCACTCAGAGCTTAACTGGCCCGAGTAACCTGACCTGATGTTGAGATTGGTCCCAGTGGGAGCAGGGGCTGCAGGGGGGATTCCTGCCAACCTCCACTGTTCACTGCTTCTGTGATTTACAGGGGCAAATTCCCTGTTATTGTTAAGCTATCATTTTGTAGATCTATTTTTATCATGAAAATACACTGCTTCATGAGTAGTGGTGTCTCTGAGCATTCATTATTCAGAAAAAGTTTGTCTTCCAATTACACAAGATCATAAGAAGAAAAGTGACTGGTTTGTCAGAACTGCAGAGCTAAAATAAGCTGCAGCAAGCACATTTCCTTGGCAAGGAGCTGGTGTCTCTAATTAGAAAAGCTCTGGAGAGTTAATCTACTTGGGTAAGAGACCTATTGCTATCTCCTGCAGCATGTGATGGCTGGAGCTGAGCAGCTCTGAAGAAAGCCTGGAGGCTGGGCTTCAGATAGTGAATGGACCTTACTTGGGAACTTATATATATATGAATTTCCCAAACATTAGGTTTGGTGTGCTTCTGTCAAATGGCTGAACTGCAGCAGAGCTGAGAATTGACTGGGAATTGAAGATTTAAATTCTTTTAGTTAGAAAAATTTTGCTGAGAGTCCTAATCTCTGGCAAGCAGCTGCTGCAGAGAGTGGAGCAAGTTACTGTACCATCTAACTGGGTGAGAGCAGTGTCCTCAGGAGGCATGAAGAATAGTGATTGCTTGGAAGTGCCCAAGACTGGACTGGTTTCTTGCTTGGGGGGGCCTCACAGAGGTATGGACAGTAGAAGGGGAAGAGGGTGTGATACTGACCTGAAACAAGCCTTTTCTGTGCCAATAACCTCACCCATACTGCCAAAGAGATAACCTTGATATTCCAGGGAGTATCGAAGCTGCCTTCCACTCTCATGCTAATGCTCTCCAGAGCAGGGGGAGCAAGTAATCAGCGTTGCAGCAATCAGGCAGGTTTGCCTTGGCACATGATGAGTTTAATTATTTTGCAGTTCACTCCATGTTCTAGCTGTAGTGATGTTTATTCTGGGAAGCCTCTCTGCCTGAGGAGGTATAAGGGTTTTAATTTCAGACAAGAGCTTACCAAGTTGGGTGTTTGGCTTGGGCTCCCAATTTCCAGAGTTTCTGTGAAGTCCTTGTTGACTTTATCAGACTTTATCAGCCCCGGTCCCTCTCCTGAGACATCTACCACATGTGACAGTTTTGACGTGGATACTGATGTACTAGAATCGACTGATGAATGCCATCAGATAAAAATAACTTGTGTGTATTCGTGAGATGAACTAAATTGCTTGGTCTAAAAGCAAAAGCCTTATCTGACTTGGCCAGAGCGCTGTACTTTGTCTCCTTCTGCCCCTCTCTCCTTCTTCTGCCTCTCCCTCCAGGTGAGCATTTCAGGAGCAGAAGGTACCAAGAACTCATCCCTAAGGCAGTCAGCTGGGGCAGGAGGGCCGGGTGCCCTGGTGCTGCAGGGACTCTCATCTGGGCTCCGGAAAAGTGTGGGATTTGTGTCCCATGTCCAACACCTCCACTGGCATAACTGTGTGGCTCACTGGGACTTAAAACACTTCCCTGGTGCCATGGGCAGCTCTTTTTCAAATACCCAGCAACCACTAATAAGGTTAGCCCTGGCTTAGACCTCACTGAGTTAATAGTTAATAAAAAGCCAGGCAGGACTTTCTCAGGCTTCAGGTGGCTGAGAGTTTGCTCTGCAATAGACACTCTCCTGCCCAGTTACACCTGCGAAGAGGCAAAGTTAAGTTCTTTCATTTTAATATTTACATATATCTTTTTCTTAATAGCAAATTCTCATCTCTGAATTGTTCAAAATTTGCACCTTACCCATCTCAAGCTCTGAAAATAATATGAAAAATGATGCTGTAGGATTTTTTTGTCCCTACTGTCAATCTACTGTGCAAGCCCAACACCTTTGAAAGCTACAAGAAATATTTTTATTATTGGAGGCAAACTCCCTAGGAATATGCAATTGATTATTCAAACCTCATGGTGCTGCTGCAGAGATTTGTGTGTCTGTGATTGACTTTGATTTCCTGATAGCTTGTCTCATGCTCCTGTCCCCTAATACAGCTGATAGCATTAAGTAATGCAGTTAATCAAGTCAAAGAAACTGTTTCTCCTTATTCAAAGACCTGATGACTTTATCCAACAGGGAGGGTCTCTGACAGAATGAGACAAGGAGAAGTGGATGAGATAAGAAACATTCACAGGACTCAATATGCAGTGGAGTAGGAGTGCTTTTAGGGGCTTCAGATTTGGAATAGAAAAACATTCTGAATGATCTATGGACAAAGCCAGCCCTCTGGCTGGCACTTTGTTATTGCATTTTTCTGTATTAAGAAGCCAAAGATCAACAATACACAAAATTGTTAATTTAGATGTGGAAGGGAGCTTAGCTCATCATCAGGCTGCTCAGGCATGGGGACAGCATGAAGCATAGGAGCTCCTTAGAGGAGGCAGCTGGCAAGGATGGGTGCAGGGTCCCAGATTATCTGTGTGCTTGGCTTTCCTCATAGTATTGCCATCACTGATAAAAAGGAATGAAAACATAATTCACTAATGCATGAAAATAAAGGTCTTCACAGGGCTGGGTACCCCCAGGTAATGGTTATCCTGATGAAATTAACTTAAATACAGGAGGCTCCTGAGGAAGCGTAATTCTTCATCCTTTTCATGCTACCAATTATAATAATGACCTGTGCAAAACCAATTTGACTATTAGATCATTCCTGCTAAAATAACTCCAAGCCATTTACAAGTATCCTTGTAGAATTTGCCGCAAGGGGATGCCAGAGCAGTGCAAGGCTTCCAGTGCTGTTCAACTTACTTTGCACCTTCCATGTTCCCCTCCAACTTCGCCATGTGGAGCCGTTCTCTCTGATAAATGGTATTCCTGAGTACTGGAGAATGGCAGCAGGCAGAAGGAGGCACACTCCCTAACCCAGGAGCAATGACAGTGTGCTCTTATTCTTAAAGAGATGGTCCCTTAAGAAGCCTTACATGGATGGCATGTAAAACTGCCCTACAAGATAGGCCCCACTCTGAGCTCTGCTCTGTTCTCATGAATTTATAATAACTTTGCTGCACTGAAATTGTTGTAAGGTTTTGCTAGTGAGGGTGTTATTGAAATCTCTCCCATGGGGAGCAGAAGAGCTGCAGAGGATTTTGCCCCCTGCACTGGGGCAGTTTGAAGGCAAGCTGTCTTGCAAATGTCTGTTGCTTTTATTCTCAGACTTACAGGCAAATAAGAAAGGTAAGAAATGAAGTATTTTCACCAGGTGATAGTGAGTGACTCCCCCAGGAAAGTAGAGAAACAGAAACCACATTCTTTTTATGCATGCTGCACCATGGAAGGGATAAAAACATACACGTGTTTTCCATGCCCAGGTTCATTTGCTTTAGACTCTGGTGAGCAATAATGTTAGTAGTAAAAGTTAATGAAATCTTAGTAGTAAAAGTGAATGAAGATTGTGTGGAATAAGAGGCTGCAGGCTAAACATGGACTAAATTATTGATAAATTTGATTTAAAAAAGCATTTTTTTCTGACAGATTCTTATGCATCTTCCTCTCCATTTAGAGAGGATCTTACTTGCAATCAGCTAGCAAAGCCATTATACATCAGTCTGGAGTCTAGAAAAGCAATTGTAAAAGAAGCCACCATTTTTAGGGATTATCTACTTATTTTTAAGTGATTGCATGACTCCCTTGTGTGAAGGAAAGACAAGTTTTTCCTTTTTGAAAAGTATATATCCTGCTTGGCTAATGAGTGCGGGAAAATACTTGATTGTTGGTGAGTCACTAGTGAAATAATTAGATTTGAATATCTAGAGCCTTGAACTGCAAGTTGTAGATTCAGGTGCTGAAGGGGAGGAGCAAGAGCCATGAAAGCTTCCAGCAGCACAATATCACACCCATGAGCTTCGGGTCCCCAGCTTTGTCACAGATGTGCACGTCTCTGATAACAAAGCTGGTAAAGCTCTATGAGCAATCCCAAAATCTAGTCAGGAGGGCTTCTCAGTCACATCCTTGTCTTAGCCCCAGCTGGGATGGTTTATAGCATTTCAGCAGGTTGTTGTTTAGTTGTAAAATGCTCCTTAAAGCCAAAAGAAATGAGTCTGAATTGGTCACAGTGCATGGCATTGAGAGAGCTAGAGCCGCTCAGTGTTGTGGTGTCACACAGGATGTTATGCCAGCATCCTGGAATTTATTGCCCACATTTTGTCACATGTTTGAAGGCAATTGAAGGTGAGCTGGCACCATGTGAAACAGCTTGTTGGCCAGGTAATTCACTTAGCATGTACTTAAGCTGTTGTTGGATTGATTATGCTGGGTCTGGGCTGAGCACTGCTCTGAGCTTACACTGTCCAGTGCATTCTTGTAGCAAGAGATGAGGTATCTGTACACTAATGTCTCTGTCCTCCTCAAAGGACTACCAGAGCTCTCATCTACAGTACTTACCAGCCTGCATTGCACTCTCTGTTGCATTTGGTTTCTAACAGATTTCTTTTGTTTTGCTCAAGATAAGCTCACAGTACAAAGAATTGATTTGGAGCTCTCTAAAGTCAAGAGCTACTTGCATCCATTGATATTGCAGGCTCATCTCTTGTCTGCTGTAATTACTACAGAAAGCAGGATGTGATAATGGTTAACATCAGTATTAATGAAGAAAACCAAAGCAAATACAAAAGGCCATTTTTTTGTATTGCAGCAGGCTGTGAGTGGAAATGTGACAGGTCCTTATGAAGAATTTCCCTGTGAGTTTGTAAATGCTCATTTTGTTATTTCTTCTTGTGGTTCCTTACTCAATGTTCACAGTTGCTTTCCATCCCCTGATGATGAGCCAAGGCAGAGAAAATCCAGCCAGCCACTGCCCCCGACATCGTCCCTGCCCAGATCATTCCTCTCAGGCAGACTGGGAATCAACTTGAGGCTGGGATTGTTACTGTTTTCCTGGTGGTTGGGACCTTTCATACCTTTTCATTGCCAGTTCTGCTCAATGGGAAGATCCAAACAATTGTGCTGTTATTTTTTTTTTTTTTTTGACTGCTCTCTTGCTCCTGGCCTGTTCATCGTTTATTTCTTTGGACTGTATTCAATGCTCAAGGTGAGTGCTGCCTTTGCCCTGAATGCAGAAGTTTGAGATGTTCTGTGGGTTCTGCTCATTCCTTCCTGCTGGACTGATCAAAGACTTCTCTCTCCTGGTACAAGTCCAACCCTGTCAACCACAAATGCTCTGAGCAAGGAGAAGGTAGAAGTGACTGCAGGAGTTGCTGGCTCCCATATCGTGACTGTGTTCCACCTTGTCACCCCTTTTTTTGCTTGTTTACTTCAGCTAAAGAGGCACCTGGGAGAGATTTGTTGTTTACCCAAGGCACACCCAACCTCTGGGTAATGCTGGCCATCAGCTTTGTGTATTTGCCATAATCACTGTCACAGGATTGTATATAAAACATCTTATTTAGTAAATGGATGGTCATGTTACAGAACTGATGCGTAAAGAAAGTAGTCACTGTCAATGCCCAAGAAAACCATAATCTATTGCTAAAAATAGAAGTGTGACACCTCATGACTTGCTAACTGGGTCTTGGTCAGGGAATATTACATTGACTTCCAATGTGGTGCATGTTATTTTTAAGTCATCACCTATTTTTGGCCTTAGGAGAGTTTTGCAAACAGAAGGAAACATTGCATCATATCCTTGCAGTAAATATTTTGGCAATATAAAATATGTTGTAAGTGACTGGTTGGGAATTTCTTTCAGAACACACAACCTGCTCGCCAGCTTGTTAAGGATTATCCCTCCAGTTTGTGGGAATTTAGCAATAATTTGAGGAAATTTTCAAAAATACTTTTTTGGTACAGAGATAATTGAATATTTTTAGTATTACATTCATCTGATGTTTTGAGCTGCTGCCTCTCAAAGTGGGGGCATTTGTTTGAGTCCTTCCTGGCCAGAGCTTGGTCACAAAACAGGTCTGACACCAACATCTCTGTGGCTACTACATCTTCGTTAATTCAAGTTGAAATTGGCCAGCAGGCTCCAAACTTATCAGAGTGGACAAACAGGCAGGCAGCCTGAGCACATTGACCTTGCAGTCTTGGGAAATGAGGCTAAAAATAATAGTGTATTTATTTCTGGAAAAATTAAATTGGGTTTGATCTACCAATTTTTTCAGCTAATGGGAGTAATGGAAATGAGATTACACTGGCTGATTTATTATTTCTGGTGGTTATTAATTATTGGGTTTTTCTTTTGAGTAATTAAAAAAGAATTTTTTTCTGCTTTAAGTGAGTGCATAGATCTCATTAATCTGAAGTCTTATAAATGTATTCTTAACCTGGCGTGCCTAAGAAAATGTTGGTTTCCTTATAACTGTTCATTTGCAAGGTAAGACCATGAAGCTACTATTACGAAAGCTTCTTTGAATCCTTCCACATTTCTGTGAGCATGTCACAGGCTTTGTGTGCCTTGGCTGTTTATTGGCATCTTGGCTCTGCCTTCCTCTGTTTCTGTCCTGTACACATCTGGACTTCCTATGCCTAAATTTAAGCATGCAGACATAAAAGGAAAACAGGATTTTTTTTTGTTTGTTTTTAACTACAAACTTCAATTTCCCTAAGACTGACCTTAAAACAGAGGGGTAGGTTTTTGTGGTGAGTTTAGGTGATAGTCCAGCTTCTTGCTCCAGGGGCATGTTGTGGAGGCAGCTTTGTGCCATGGAAGAGCCAGCTGAGCTGTGGGTTCCTGCTGACGCCAGCGTGGTCCGACAGCACCAGCACGATGGCTTTTAAAAATAGGACTTCTTGCCATTTTGCATTCTTGTCAGTGCATCACAAACGTCCTAAGGTCAGGTTTGTTTTTCCTACCATTCTCCCCTCCTGGTTATCTCCCTCATCAAAGGAATAAATGAATTTTGTTGGTGTGGGACCTTGTCCTTGCCGTGGCAGGGTGGGAAGGACTGGAGCTGCTTGGCTGCTGCGCTGAGGCCGTGGCTCCCCAGGAAGGCAGATCTGCATTCACACCACGGTGTGGGCAGTGAGTTACAGGCTCAGCCTGGGCTCTGCAGAGCTTCTAATGCTCCTGTTATGAGGCATTTGACCTTTCCAAGGATAGAAGCATCAGCTGCCCGCAGCACTTCAGGAGTGGAGGAGGCAGAACTTCCCACCCTTCCATACGGAGCATGGACGGCTCAGGCTCAGGCTGAAGGGTTCCTGTTCATGGGTGTCAGCACAGCCACAAAGGAAAGCGCCATACTCAACAGCTCGTGAAGATTGTTTTGACAAAAAACAAAGCCAAACAAATCTTCCCATGAGACCCAGACACGCTGGGAAATGACGTGAGCACAAAACAGGGAAAAAGAGAAGAGCGGTGTTTGGCTGGTCAAAGCAGCTGCCTGAATGATTCAAGCACCTCCTGCCAGCCTGCTCAGCTGCCCCAAAGTCTGATCCCTGAAGTCTGCAGAGCTGCCTGTGGGGTGCTGCAGTGAGACCAAGCCAGCCCCACAAGTTCCAGCAAAAGCCAAGGCTGTGTTTGGCATCAGGAAGGAGCCTTGGTGCCCATACAGCTCATACAGGGGGATGCTGGGCTGTGCCCTCAGCTGGCTTCATCCTTTGGGCTGGCTGCATCCCCTCATGTCCATTTAGCAGGAATAGTGGGCAGGATGGGTGCTGGGGACGCACCTTCCTCGTGCAGGTCACTGAGAGCAGCTGGGGCTCCCCATGTCCTCTCTCCACATCAAAGTTTATTCCACTGCAAAATTGGAATAGTGGGAAGCTTAATCTTCAGGTTAAACTGCTATCCAAGTGCAAGGTGAGCTTTGTATTGCTTGCAGTAAATAATAAACATGTTCCCAAAGCTCTGTAATTAACCTTTTTTTTTTTTTTTTTTAAAGAGGAAACCAATTTCCTTACAGAACTTCTGCATAATGTTTTCCTTACAGAACTTCTGTCTTGAGTGTGGCAACATTTATCATTCTTCAATAAATCCTGTGGGGAACCTTTATGGCTGGCAGCAGGAGCGTCCAGCTCTGAGCAAGCACCTACACGTACCATTTCCATGGCAATTCACTTTCGAACTTAAAACCAAATTCCTCAAAAGAGGAGCAGTCACCTGCTGCAGAAAAAGGGAAGGGCAGTTCAGGAATATTCTGTTTGCTTTAAGAAAGCAAGACACAAAAAAGGCAGTTTCCAGGAGAGGACAAAAAACCCAACAACCTCTCCCGAATTTGATAGCTGATAGGGAAATCTGTTTTAGAGCAATCAAACACACTTGAACCTGAACTCACTGTAACTACTGACACCAGGATGTGGCTGATGTTGATCAGTACTGCTGGAGTATGTGATAGAGAATCCAGGAGATGAAGAAATGTCAGGAATTAGACCACCCAGGAGAAAGTTTTGTGGGAAAATCATATTCTCAAGTATATTTATATTTCCAGACAAATAAACATTCTTCAAAGGTACTCTAACAAGCAGGTCCATAGCAGAGAAGATCAAATGAGTAATTATTTGCTCTACATGCTTGTCAGCCTGCCGAGATTTATCGGTTTTCCTCGGGAAAATGGAAAAATCAATGCAAAAGAAGGAACAGGATAAGTTTTAACAGAGAAAAAACCCAAAGTTTTCTTGTGTACATAATTTAACACCATTTTTCACAAGGGGTTGGCAGGGCTGTCCATTCTGTCAGCATCTGAGGGGCTGGTAAGTGCAGGTGAACACGGAGGGGCTCACTGCTGGTCTGGTCTTCAGAGGTGGTGGGAAGGTGTTTGCATACTGGTGTTGGTGGGGAACGAGCTAGGAAATATAAATGCTGATCTTGTACCATAGGAAACTGTTTGAAAGTTCAAGATATGGAAAATTCCCACTTTTTATGGGTTTTTGTTGTTGTTGTTTCAGAATGAGAATGTGGAAAATGTCAAGTGTGATAGAAGAACCCTTAATGTTGATAAGATAGTTCTTATTGGAAAGAAATCTTTTCTTTAAAACTTTTGGCCAGTTCTAGGTGAGATACTGGGATTATAAGACTGACTTAAAAATTCCAAATATAGAAATAAAAGCTGGTTTCTGGTTTAATACCCACTTACTGCCCTGATATGGGGCATTTTCAAGGTTATCTTTGCAGTCACAGGTGACAGAATGCTTTTCCCAGTGCTGAGATATGGAAGCAATACATGATGCAGTGCTGGGGGCTGCCATGTGATCTTCTGGGAGCTGTGGCAGTGTGGTTTTGTTTTTATTTACAAATAAGTTGGAATTGTACTTGGCACTTGTTTGGATTTATGCACCATAAGCTTATGAATAATCAATATTGTCCAAATGAGGTCCTAATAATAAAACCCCACAGCCACTGTCAGAGCTAAGCCCCAATATTACACTGCAGAGTAGCTGGGAGATTTGCTACTTGCCTAAGTAAAAATCCCATTTTCCCAAACCAAGCTGTAATCAGTAAGAATTGTTGATTTTCAAGACTTTTAAACCTGCGCCAATAAAACGTGCTGTATGTTACCTGCTCCACACGAGGAGTGCCAAAAAGCATTAACAGCTCTCAAACAGAATTATTGGTTTTTAAAAAACAGGGAAATGAGGATGCAACCCTGGAAACTTAGCATTCTGGAAAGAATTGTTTCTTGAATAAGAACATTGTAAAACCAATCAGAGAGAAAAATAGTGCTCTGAGGAGGATGTTGCATAAGGTGTCTGAGATAAAGATTTTACTGTTTATCATGTTCTCATAAAATTTTACTGAGGTGGAAGATTCTCGCTTTACATCTCCTTTGTTATGCACATGCTTTGCATACAGAGATAATAGCTACCTTTGCCTAAACCTCCTGGGCTGGTTTGAATGTAGAGTTGGTATCACTCTCCAGTTTCTTTGAACTTGGGGGAAAAGTATCGGTGTTTATTCCGAATGAGTTAATGAGTTTTAAGTTCCTCCAGACGCCAGAGAGATTTTAGTCCATGACTGAAATCAATTGCAATATTTATTTATCAGCTTAAATTTTTAAATATCTTCCAGTATGTGGACCCAGAACCTGATTTGCTTTTCAAAGCACTTTGAATTTCTCACACTCCATTTTTTCATTTTTTTTTTCAAATGCAAGAATTTTTTTCTTCAGCACAAACTATAAACATATATAGTGTGTGAAAGAACCTTTTACACTGAATGGGAATTCTCTGCAGGTCTCTTTTTCTAAGGCTGATTCTTACAATAATGCATTCTTCTGCACTAGAGACCTCGTCCTGTTGGGGTCAGGGAGTTGTACAGCCCAACAAGCCAGTGCTGTAAGGATGCACCATTTGGGAGCTTTATCACATTATGGGTGTCAGGGTTCCAGTTCTCAGACTGAAAAAGTACTTTGATTATCTGGAGTCACAACAAGATCCAGTTCTTCAGCAAAACTAGTCATTTTACAGACAGTTCTGCCTTTTGTCCTGCTGCTCTGTATGAAGATCATATTCCCAACCTCTCACTGTGAGGAATTGTAAATTTTTTCTGAACCTTTCTTACCTGTAAGAATTATCTTTAAAGAAAAACAGTTACTTCAGACTTCTACAGAGCCATCCTTGAACCTGAGGAGTACCTGCAGTGAATGGCTGATGGAGCCACTGTAAGACAGAATGTTTAATTTTTCCTGTGAATCACTGAAGGTAATATAAACATTAGTCTCCAGCCTACAGATATGTCATTCACTTTACAGAAGGTGGCAGCTGTCTCCAGGTTGATGAAATGACTGATATAAGCAAAACAAGCTTCTGAAGAGGCATTTCAGGATCATACAAAGATTGGGGCTGGGGCTGGATATGGCCAAAAATCAGATCTTCACAGAGATGGGCTCTGGGTGTTATTGCCTGTGCTGTTGCTTCCTTAGGCACTCAGACCCTTGCTCAGAAAAATAAGTTTTTAATTAAATCCAGTCAAGTCAGGGAATTATTCCTGTGTATATTTAGTTTTCAAATGTGTTTGAAAGGCATTTCTTGTAATGGGACAGAAATATGTGCTTAATATTAGATACATTTTTAAATACTTTCTGAAGCAGTGCAGCCTTTCTGTTTTAAAGCTTTTGTGTGAGCTCAAGGCCACTTTGGTACAGTGCTGCAGGAACTGTCTCTTTGGTGCTTGGAAATACAGGCTTCATCTGCTGCCATTGTTGCATGATCCTCAGTTGAAAGTTGTGTTCATGGGTCATGGAATGAGCACTTAAATGTAACCTCGATGAAATCTTACTGATTACACCATAGCTGTAAACGATTAATTAAAAATGGATGGTAGACTCCCTCATATTTTGATTAACCCAATAGCTTTCACAGCAAGAACTGAATTCAATCAGAGATATCTTAACAGCCTTTAATATAGTGACCTGAAGGGGTACTGAGTGCATCACTTGAAATGCTTTTACCTATCAGACAGGTAATTTGCATGAGTAACCACTTGGCAGCTGAACACAAACCACAGTGGAAAACATTCTATGTGTTATGTGAAATTATCTTAAATCCTCTAGTCACAGGTGAGAAGCTCCATCAGTTGTCTTTTGGCTTTCACTATGTGTTTTCAGTGAGAGAAGATGTGAAGGACAGGGGCTTTGACCTCCTCTAAACCTGTGAAGGAAGTGACAGACAGTAAGATATAAACCCAAGGACAACAGCCAAGATACAGTTTGATTACAGATGCACTGAGTGATTTGGAAAGATAAACTCTGCATGACCCTGAGAAGTGCTGCTGAATGCTCAGGATTTCAAGAGAAGCCACTGAAGCATTCAGTACTTCGAAGACAAAGTTGTCTCTTTAGGGCTAAAATGAAAATTGATGCTCCTTTTGTGACGTCTGAGCACACAGGTGAATGATCTGCACGTTCCTCCTGGGTGCATAATGAGGAATTACTCTGTGACTGACATACTATCGCTGATTATGACAGTGGGAGGGGGAATTGTGTTTCAGTACCTTTAAACTCAGGGTTTCCTTTCCCTGTACAGCTTGTTGGGACTGTACCTGGGCTCAGGTCAGTATTTGGGCAGCTGCAAGACCTGCTGTGTCTCAGGCAAGGCAGCTGAAGAAAGTTATAAAGAATAACAGTGGGAAGACTTTCACCTCTGCAACTCCTCATCTCCTTTCCATTCCCCATCCACCTTCTTTAGAAAAATGTGAATCCAGATTTTGGGAATATTGGAAGTGAAAACTATCTTTTATCATTGTTTTACCTTAAAAAGCAGAAAAAGTAAGGAGGTTGCAGATGTTAATTCCTCTCATATTTGGAATTCTTTCATATTTCTGTAAAATAGGTGTCAATATTTATTCCTTTACCTTTGTAGAAGTCTGTGAACTTTCTATCATCCCAGCACAGTTTATCTCTGTGTTTCTCAGCAGTGTAAAATGGTGTTACAGTATATTACATTCAAAGCAGCTTTAGAAGAAAAAACATCAAGTCGATTTTGGTGCAGCTTTTTGTTTGTAACTGACTTTTTGTGCCCAGCCTGAAAGTGCACCCGTATAATTTTACTTAACTTTCCAAATGTCTGAAATTCAACTGAAGTTTTAAGAATTTTAAGCAGCATTATTTTATGAGATCTAGATTGTAGCAAAACCTTTTTTCCCTGCCCCCCAAGAATATAGGCACACTAAGGCTTCATAACACCCAGAAGTGAACTAAACAATTCTATGTATTGTATTTAGGTCTAGAACCTGAGGAAAATGTCCTTTACACACTCTGAAAAGACACCATAGGCTTTGGTTTTCCCCAAACAGGCCACACATCTTCATTCTATCATATGCTTGCTATGAACTCAAGCTGTGCCTGAGTATTTTTTCACAGAGAACTCTCACCTTGATTGCTTAATGTTAATTAAACTATTTAGAGTTTTGCTTATTTTGATAGTTCAGACTTATGATATTGATCCCTTCTATGCAGTAAGGCAGAAATGCAGTTTCCAGCCTCTATGGCCATGGGAACCATTGTAATTTTCTGTGCAGAATATCCCTGAGGGGAAGGGCTGCTGAAAGCTGTTCCCTGGAATAGAAGAACTTCACTCTTAGTCCCTCCAGCTCTCATTTCACACAGGTGTAACTGCATTGGCATTGAGGCAATTGTTCCTGACTTGTTCCAAGGTGCTGGGGAAATCCAGCCTTTCAGTTTGAAGTTAGACAAAGGGAAAATCTCTTTCTGGATACCTTCAGCTGCCATCAGCAGGACACAGAACTTTGCTGTACTGCTGCTTTTGATGTTGGATGGCAGAAATGTCCTCAGAGGGGATTTGGTAGGAGAATAGGGACTCCAGAGTGGGAAGTGAAGTAACTGCCAGTCACTTGTGTAGATTTTTGTCCCCTAACAAGGGTCATGGTGAGCCAGGACTGAATGTTTTCCTGCTTGCTGAACTGATGGAAAGGTCTGTGTGCACTGTGGGCACGGCTGTGGCTGTGGCTCGGGTATGTGGACCCCAGAGAGGTGAGGTTGCTGGTGGGATAAGACATTGCTGGGCTCAGTAGATACTTCAGCATGTCCAAGAAGAGCAGGGGTGAGGATAGGCACCAACTGTTATGATATTGGATCACAATGAAAGGGAGCTCCTGAAAGGATGCACTGTGAGCAATGAGTGCCTTATAACCATGCTGTGAGCTCTCCTTGCTGTCCTGGATTTACTTGAGATCCATGAGATGAATGTGCCAGCTGAGTTTATCTTAATTCTTCCCTAATCTCCTTCAGACAGCTGAAAAGATTTCCTGTGTGGTTGGAGTAAATGCCAAGCTGTAGGCAGCAAAGGTTTATAATACTTTTAAGAACACTGGCATTTGTCTTCAAAATATCTGTAGGTTATGTCAAGAGCATTTTTTTGGAATCAGAGACAACCCCTATTCAGTGCTTAAGAAGATTACACACACCGTGTGGCAGCGTTTCTGTTGCAGCTTTTCTGTTTTAAGTTAAGAAGGTCCCTTAAGAGGTTGTAATCATGGGGTTTCCTCATTTACCAGCTGTGGGAAAGAACATGAAATGGTTATTCTTTTGCTTACATATGATCAAAGAGTCTTTTACAGAGGTGTGAATCCAGATCATGAATTCAGGGTTTCCTAAAAGCTGCTGCTCTACTGGCCCACATACAGGAAACTGCTTAATATACCACACACCTCAGAGATAATGCAATAATGAAAATGACCAAAGCACGTAACCAAAACCAGTTATTACTCTCCCTTTGATGAAGGATAGTACATGATTTAAATGGTATTTGTGGATGTCTATAAGGGACCACTCAGTGAGCTAACACCACCTGCTTCTGCAGGTGAGCTCTAGAGTTTATGTGTTTGTGGTTAGTGCTGGTGGTTTTAAGTCCCAGTGGTGTGTTAATTATTTTGGTTTTGTTTAAGTGGTCCTTATGAGTTGAAAGAAAGGCTCCTATAGGCTACATCTTGAATGAAGATGTAATTTTTATGCTAAATCCCAAAGGTCACAGGATCCTGAAAGAAAGGAATAAAGCTGTCATCTTCAAAGTCACTGCTGAAGGTTGTCTTGGGAACAAGTGTTGGAAGTTCTTCACCACCTGGCCTCCTCTTGTTTGAACAAGAATTTCATTCCCATATATTGGTTGTCCCTATACATCGATTCCTCTGTTAAATTGCAGAGTTTTGATTGTTTCTGTTCAGGCTGCAATTTATCTGCCTTCACGGAGAGCATGATGCCAGGAGCCTGCAATAATCCACAGAAATAAAAGGCCTTTTAGGACATCTTCAAAAAGTGCCCTTGAAATCTAATTTCTTTCTTTCTTACCAGCTTTAGAAATCACCCACAGTGAACTAGAAGAGGGTCTGTCTTAAGATATGTAGGTGTGAACCTGTTCCATGAGCCAGTGTTGTAATGTATAAGTCACAGTAAGAAAATATTATTGTGCACTTGGGAGAGATGAACATACTTCCAATAATTCCACTTAATGACAGTGCCCTTTTGTGACTAATGCTCCCCGGATTTTAATGAAATAGTGGGTTTGTCACTGACACTTTTCCTAGGCAGTAAACAAAAAAGCATTGATGGAAACAAATTACCAGGCAGAACATTGACCTCTGAGCAAAGTCTCTGCGAACAGGAGGTAGGACATGGACTGTTACTCTGCTTTGTCAAATCTCTGCAGAAAGGAGGTATGCAGGGGAGGATGTTCTCTCGGAAGACGTTAGAAAACAAGAGGCAGAGGTATCCTAGAGGATCAAGAACAATTGCTGGAGCTATATCGGGGCCTGAAACGTAGCTGTGAGTCTCAAGGGAGTCCAGCCCATCTGCTGTAGATGTGCAGCAGTCAGAAGATGATACGCAGCATATGAACCAGACCTTGCAATACGTCCCTGTGGATGTTAATGACAAATCAATCCAAATCTCTTGAGCTTCAGGACAGTTTTTCTTATGTCTAATTTCAAGTGAAAAAGACAATTCCCGTGCAAAAAGAATGTTATAAAATGTTAATAGTTAAGTGAATCCTGATAGGAAACATTGCAGCTATTTTCTTTGTTAATCAGGTGTACTGCCGAGTTAAGCCTGTGATTTAACAGCTTAGGGCACTGGTATCTCAATGCACTCTGAGACACATCCATTCCCAAGGGACCTTTTACCTGAAAAACAAAACAATAGAGCAGAAAAAGAACAGCAAACTGACTTACTCAAGGTTATGAAAGTCTGCAGTAAAGCCAGGAGCGGAGTTCAGATATTTTAATTCATGGAACATAGAACATCATCCTCACGTGTGTACCCAGCACAGTCCTGGCACCCAGGACCATTGTGATGGCACAATAACAGGTGTGGCTGAGCAGTGCAGCCAGTCAGGCTGTGGAATGAGGCAGCTCTGCTCTAAGACCTCCCTGAGAACGCTCCTGATGTCTGAACTCTGCAGGAGACAGAATATATTGCTGTATGTAAAGACGTTTTGGGATGGAGATGATATCTATTTTGTCAATGAAGGGTATGATGAGGCCACTCTCTGAGAAGGAAAAACAAGCTAACAGAATAAAGCCTGCTGATGAATTTAGATAGAACTGGGACATAGATTTGAAGGAATTTGCATACTGTTTTCATAAGGCACAAATCAGCCAAGAAAAGAGAGAGAGTCATAAAATGAAGAGACAGCAAACCTGAAGGTAATGCTGGGAGGTGATTTGGTGGCTGGGGAACTGAGTGAGTGAGTGCACTGACCATGCAGTCTGTATTGGCATGTCTGTTAATCCTTGGAAAGAGTAAGTACACCAAAATGAGGGGAGAAAATACCTCCTTGTTCATTCTCCTAAATGTGTCTGTGTGGTTATAAATCTATGCCAATACATCTTTCCTATGAAAGGAAAAACAGGCTTGTTGGAAATAAGAATGCAGTTGTGCTGAGACGTCTGGTCCATACTTAACCTACACTGTTTCCAGACATGGACATGGAGAGGGATATGAAGGATTTCATGTCTCTGTCTTAAACATCTAATTTAGGCACTGCAGTCTCTCTACGTGCACAAAGGAAAGTAACTACTTTGGAATGGACAGGAATGGCAAATTAGAGTACCTAATTGTGGCAAAGTTTTGGCTAAACTAGGCTTGAAAAAGCCTAATGTACCTTAGAGATCTCTGCACTCCCTCCAAAGAACTACTGAAAACAGCAACACAGCCATGGGGCAAGAAAAACACAGACAAGAGCTGCCAGAAAAAAGAAAAAGCCACAGTCCTATTATTTTTGTGGAGCTAATCTAAATCCTGGAGTTGATCTCCACCAAAAGCCCAACCTTTTTAGCTATGTCACTTTTTCACACTTTTTCTGATATGTCTCTCAAGAATCAAACCAGGATCTCCCAGCTGTAGGTTTCTCACTGCTGGGCATAATCAGCATTGCAGATACAAATAAACAGTCTTTTCTCCCAAATATTTTCATAGCTTGAGTTTTGGACATGGAGCTAAAAGGAGGCAGTCAGTATCAGGAGGAATGATGCTAGTCCAGTGCTACCACCCAGAAGGACCTCACACTTTATCTGTGATCAGTCCAGGTCAAGAGGGATGGTGTTTGGAACAGAGTAGTGCCAGCTATACAATGTTAGAAAAAAAGCTGTGATGCTTTGGAGTGGAAGCAAATGAAATGTGACGTTTTAATACTATGAAATTTTAATACTATGAAGTTTTAACGGTATTAAACAACTTTTCAAGTGGTCTGTGGCCATTCTGCCAGTTGGTGGGTTTGTTCTAGTCTGTGTGCATCACATACCTTTGTGTGTTCTTGTTGCACCCTGAAAGCCAGTGTATCTGGGCTAGAAAGTGAGTCCAGGTTTGAGTATTTATAGCACAGAGAAGTTATAGCTGGAAGATGCCCTTGAAGAAGTGGAGGGGACATGGAGACCTTCTGGCCTGCATAAGTAATGCTCCAGCACAAACATGCCCGTCACTGCACATCCATACTTGGATGGGGAAGGAAATCTGCTGTGACAGCTCAGGCACAGTAACTGGCAGCAAAACAACATGTTGTGTAAATAGGCCAAGACAGATCTGGTCTGTAAGCTGATTAGGTTTTTGTATTTCCAAGTAATTAATAACTATGAAGAAGGTTTACAAGTGTTCTTAACACTGGGGAGGCATCCCCAGGTCTGCTGTAGAAGAGCACTTAGGCAGTTGCTGCTCTCTCATTGGTACTGAGGTTGGTTAATGCTTTCCCTCTGTCACTGTCACCAGTTACTGTGGAGGCTCTGTGGGGAGCACTGGGGGTACAGTCTGCCCCACAACTGTCTGGAGAAGAGTCATGGCTTAGATGACAGCTCAGATGAGGCAAGCTTGCAAGAGGAAGGGGTGAGGTGGCAGAATGATCCACGCTGTCTGTGGGCAGGTTGGGGAGTCACCTGGGGCTGTGTCTCCAGCCATGAGAGCTGGGCAGATATGTTCAAATCTGTAAGTTTCTCCATCTCATCAGGTCTGCCACAGCTGGAAGCCTCATATGAATTAGGCTTTTTTGTTTGATAGACACACTTTGGGTTTTTTTCCCATTCTTTCACCAAGACAATCTAAGTAAACTGGTGCTTCTGACAGAGTTTACATGTGGAGTTTAATCAGAATGAGACTTGAGAGTTCCATGGAGGAAGAAAGCAGGAAAGGCAAGAAAGCTGGTGATGCAAAGACTGTAATTTCCCACAGCCACAGTGACTGGAGTTCACTTCTCATCTTTTCTTTATTTGCTAGAGATCCCAGAGCAGGTATTAATGACTAAGATGAACAGCTAAAAAAAAGTAATTGGTATTCTGTATTTTATCAAAGCATGCCTGTAATTTGAAGTTGTGTGTCTTCTGTAGTGTCTCTGACCTACCAGCCTTTGTAATTTATGTTTTTAGGTAGTAAATTAATTTTTTATTATGCTTTTTTTTTTTTTAAATCTGTCCAATTGCTGAGGCTTCAGTGAATTTGGAAGCATTGGGCAGGAGATGCTGTTAACAATTTAAGGATATTGTCTAGGAATCAAAGTTCTATTTTTTCTGATCTTTTGAATAATAGACTACAAGTTCCATCCACTGTTTCCCACATGGAGTTTGAGAACCTGTGGTTGAACACTGTGCTAGATAATTTAGAGACTCCATTAATGATAAATCCACCTGGTGCTTAGTTGTATGAAGGTTAGATATGATTTCATCATGAGTGTGTCTGACCACTTTTCAGACATGGTTTCTGGTTTTAATCTCTTTTTTGCTCAAATTTTCTAGTCTCAGATATCTCTAGGCTCATAATTATAGCTCATGAACAAGGTGTCTTCCTTTGAATATCTTGCTAGACTGAACTCTTTCAGTTACTCATAAGAATAATGGATCAAAGGAACTTAGGAGCAGATGTATAATTAGCTCTGAGATGACTAAACAGTGGGAGTTACAGCACATCAGGAGGTGTCAGCACTGGCCCCAACAAAATGGAACAAAAGTGAGGGGGCCACCTTGTTTGCACCATGTTCCTTTCTTGTATTTATTCATGTGAACTGGGAGGGCTCTCAGCTGTTCCCTGTACTTCAGTCCTTGTAACTCTGCTGGTGTGCTGGTGTCTCATGGGTGAGACACCCGACCTACTACAGCGAACGCTGGTGTTGTGCAAGGAGCTCTACCATGTATCTTGAAACGCACCCTGGCTTGATTGAGCATTGCTGCCCATCTTCATGCCTTCTATTCTTCCCAGATGCCCATGGCCAGTATCCAAGTATGAAGAGAAAGGTGGAAAAGCCCTTAAGAATAATTGCCAGCAAAACAGCATGTCATGAAGATAAAACCTGAGTGCTTAGACATTTGTGCTTTGAAATTGAAATAAGTTAAAAAAAAAAAAGTGGTTTGAGTTGGAAGGGGCCTCAAAGATCATCTAGTTCCAACATCTTGCACAAGACCAGGTCGCTCAAGGTCTTATCCAACCTGGCCTTGAACATTTCCAGGGATGGGGCAGGATGAGCAAACATTTGTCTGTGGGTGATGGTATCTGGCGAGGCCACATCATAAGGTGTTTCACCTACAGCAGGTGCTTCAGGAACACTTCACTTCTTGACTGGAAAGGGGAACTGGAGCCTCTGGGGTCTTTGTGAGCTGAGCTGAGAACCAAGGGTCTCAACACGTGCTGGTGGCACACTCCACTGTCAGAGCTCACCGTGCCAACATCCCTGTACCATGGAGACACCAGTGGTTCCTTCACATCTGCAATGAGTAGATTTGGCTGTGATTTTTAGGCTACAATTTTTTCTTCTGTATGACATGCTGGGGAAGCATTTTTCAACTGCAAGGCCTGCCCCTGCTGAGGCACTACCTGCTGCATAAACAAGAAGCCCTTACACCTCTGTGGGAACAAGGATTGGAAGGATTCTGCTTTGATGACAGTGAGACACAGCCTAAGATCCTCTTGGCATGTCAGCCCCTGGTTTGTCCTGTGCTCATACCACGGCACAATAAGCACCTGTGCAGTCAAGGGGCTCTGCAGAGGAGGATGAAGAAGAGGAGTTTGATAGTTACACTTGTCATGGGCTATTGGCTAGGACTGCTTTTCTTTCCCCCCTACCACATCTATAAAACAACTTCTCTCGTGGACTTTGAATTTCATTACTGGGAATATGGTTTGTAATAGCTCCCAACACTTCTTTCTCAGCTGATAATTTAGTTAAGCTCTCTGCTGCACACGCTAATGCTTCAGTGTGGAGGCAGTGGAAAATTATTTAATAAAACTTAACACTGCTTTCATTTCATGGCTGTTATTATCGAATATTAGTCATTGCTGAGAATCATTCCTTGAACAGTTTGTTCTTATCATCTGTATGCATTTGGCTATCACCTCTTTGAAATGCAGCAGCATCTTGGGTGGTAAAGGAATGCAGCTTTCATTTTGTTCAGCTGTGCATCTCGAAAGTGGTTGTGGTCTTAACGAACAGGAGTTATTGTCATTTCAGTGTCCTCTGTGGTAGCTCAGCATAAAAGATGAAGTTTTAGCTGAAGTGTTATGAAAGAACATCAGAACTGAAAATTTCAAGTGGATCTGTTACCAGCAAAGTATGTTTCTACCAAAAATACATGTGCTTGGTTCATTCAAAGTTAAGGAACTTTTTCTTGCTTTTGGGACAGAAGTACCCTCTTCCTCCTAATCAATATGAGTTGATAAGGGCTGGGAGGAATAGACCCAGACCTTGCAAAGCTTTCTATATGTGTGGGTATATACAGGTAATGACTACTGTGGTTCTTCTGCCTAATTATATATGAACAAAACTCCATGTATAAACATTTAGAAGACTTTTATGATCAATAGTGTTTTCAGTGTAGACTTTAAACTTTGAAAAATGTTTATTTTTTCCTTATATTCATTGGATAGTGAAGATGTGGACTATTAGTGTTTCTTTGGTGAAAATCAGTGCATTCCCACCTGTGAGGTTCTATTGAAAAGGATGTGTCTGTCTTGTACAGCCATGCTGCTCACTCAGGGCAGAAAAACATTGTATTTTGAGTTAGAGTCTAGATTTATGGCAATAACAACCCTCAAACTGTTTCTAATACTAGGGGGATGTTTGATGATATACCCTGCTTTGCCGTATTCTTTTCTTCTGATCTTCCATTCTGAATTCTATGTTTTCCAGTCAGACAAAATCAAATTGCTATATGCTTGATGTTGATATCTATTCCACCCAAATTTCACCCAGCAGGCAGGACTACCTATACAATTTTATTTCTACAGCTTGGATAACTTCTCGGCTGTTTGGAACCTGATCTTTGTGATGGTGCTGCCAGCTGCATTTTGCACAGCTTTGGTAGCACCAAACCTGCTTCACCAGGAGAGATAAGGAGGTTTGGAACATCAGGAGCTCCAGGAACATCTGGAACACACACATTCAGGTTGAGTGTGTTGGATGGGACCATGCTTACAGTCTCATGGATCAAAATGTCAGTCAGTAAGGAGAAAGTGCCACACGTTGTTTGTATGGTTTGATACTCACATCCTAATGAAGGCTGATAGTCTCATCCTAATGAAGGCTAATTCCATTTGTGCTTTCGTACCAACCCACACTGCATGGGGCTTCCCAAGGAGGTGTTTATTGTACCAGCGCTCCGCCACGGCAGTGAGCCAGCCGAGCCTGCCTTTATCACAGCTTTCCCCTGTGCTTTCCCTCAGATGCACTATCAATATAAACATGGAAACCCTTCATTTGCTTTCTGCTGTGTGGGCGTCTTGAGTCAACTCTCCCTGTGGGTGGCTGGGAAAGATGTTTTCCTACCCTTACAGCATCCATTATGCCTCTGCATGAAGGGCAATGTCTTCTTTATGTAAATGAAGTCTCTGGATGTTCAGTGGACTTTATGAGAAGGCAGCAAACTCAACTGAAAATGAGATCTCGCAGTATTTCCAAAGTCATCCTCACTTACAATTCATTTAAAGATGAATAATTTGCTAAATCATAGAAGGGCTTTTAAGAAGCATCGCCAGCTCCTGAGGCAGAAACTGGTGATCCCCAAAGTTTTTATCCAAGATGTATTGCCACTTCATGAGTCAGGTAGCAAACCTGATGCTGTAAGGAAACCAAATCTCCTGTCAATTTCAGCTAATTTCTATTCGGAGTAAGACATGTGGGAAGAGGTAATATCTTTTATTGTCGATTTAGAAAGAATAGGCAAACTTCTGGGTGCAAAAATGTTTCCCAGGGGACAATGTGACTTATAGGATAGCTTTGTCTACCTGCCAAGCTGATTTCTCTTCTCCCCTTCCAGCCATTCGGAAGACTTATCTCAAAGACTCATCTTCCCTCTTCCTTCCCTGCCTCCACCCAAGGCACTGACGCTGTTTTCCTCCAGTGCTCACCTCTCATATCTTCACTCTGTGCTTCACAGAGCTGAGTTCAGTGGAAGCTACTCAGTGAAATCTTGAGAACTTAATTCTGCTCAGACTGAATCAGAGACTCACAGGCACCTTTGGGTTATGTTGGTTCCCATGCCCGAGATCTTGCTTCAACTTGAGCTGTGCAGGGCTGCCTGTGTCCTGGAGATCCTTGAACTCCAGCAGGTAGCTGTTGTATCTTGTGGTGATGTGGGATCCCTCAGGATAGATACAGATCTATAAATGCAAAATTATTACCATTTCAAAGGTCAGTGTGCCTTATTTGCACAAGAGAGTTGAGAGGAACTGTCTGCCTCGGATGATTTATGTGGACCAGGATTGTGGCCAAATACTAATAATGCTGATTAAAAAGGACTGGGGAAGGTGTTCTAACACTGCAAATATTCAACTTCCTATTATATTTATAATCCTACAATTAAAGGGAAATGTAGTAGGAAAAATAGGCACATATTCAATGGTAGAGACTTATGGGAATTTTTATCAATTTCAAAGCAAAACCCTCCCCTTGTGCAGTCAGACATTCATAGGGGTAAGGCCAGCCTGTCTGTTCTGACCAATGTAACACAAACACAGACAACATAAAGATTTACAATTCAGGTAGCTGAGCTACAACCCAAAGCAAATCAACAGGAAAACCATTAGAAGGATTTGGTTTCTCCAAATGCTGAAAGCATTCACAGGTTTTTTTCACTGGAGCAGAGAAGAAGGGAAGATCCTCAGAGAGGGTTTAAAAAAATAAGAGGTTAAAAAGCATCATGTGGGTCTTTGAAAGGGCCTATGGACAGTTATCTGCCTCAGAAATGTATATTCAGCAATGAGTATCAGGGTCAGATGATTTATATATTCCCAAAATCCCATTAATGCAGATATTACATATTAGAAAAATTCCTTTTGTAGATAGAAATCAGCAAACTAAAAGAATGTCAGTAAATAATCAATAGACCTTAGAAAAAGAGAAAGGATTAAACTCATCCATCACTAACTAGCACATGTGTAGGAGACCCAGAGAAAGAAAAAAAGAAAAGGGAGAGAAAAATAAACATCTTTATCATCTTGTACATGTTCTTCATTTATTACTGTGTGTGTGAAGGGTGAGTATCAGTACCACAGCTGGAAGTAGAGAGAAATGACAAAGCAAAGGGCAAGATTTTCCTCATTTTGCAATGGATCTCAGGCTTGTCAGGGGGCTTGGGGTGTGCCTGAAGGTGCAGCCTGCCCCGTGCAGCCCCGCCGTGCCCCAGCAGGCAGCTGGTGGGGTGAACTCTACCTGTTGCTGTCCATTCACAAGATACTCATTGAGACATCTGTCAGTGTTATGGCAGAGGATTTTCTCTGCTCTGCATGATTTTACCCGTGCATCCTCAGCAGCTCTCAGAAGCACAGTCAGTCCTGGCAGTGCTCCATGTTCATGGCCCTGCATACCCCACACCAGTGTAGGGGCAGAGAGCATGGGGGCTGGAGCTCAACTGGCGTGGGAACCGTGATGGGATACCTTGCCTGGACAGATTCCTCATGGATGGGATCCTCACTCCAGCTGTTGGCTCCAGGGAGGTGTTGCCACCATCTGAGCTTAAGGGTCTTTCCCAGTGCCTGGTGTTATAGTTGGTGCTGGACCCAAGTTGTCCAGGCCCACACCGAGAGATCAAAGCTGCCAGGACTGGAAGGGAAGAAGGATGCTGATGGATTGCAGAAGAGTGGCTGCAGAGGAGGCTCCTTGCTCATACAGGGAATTGCTACAGGGGTTTGAGCCCTGTCTTATGCCACCTGCACAAGGAGGAGGAGGTTTTCCTGAGACTAAGTTTGTTTTTGCACAACAGCCCCAAATAGAATTTCATTAACCTGCACTCTTACAGAATCCAGTACAACTCATTTAGCTCTAGGTATTCCTTCCTAGGCAGAATCTTTACTGCTCTGATAGTGTTGCTCTTCTTGCTTACAGTGAAATCTCTCTTTATTAGGGCTTCAGCGTTTGTTTGTTTCTTCACTAAGCATGCTCTCATAAGTATGGCAGCATACTGCAAAGTGTTCTTTTAAATGACCAGACCTATAGCCATCCCACTAAAGGAACTAGGAATGCTTTATGGTGCAAATCCTTGTTTTCATTGTGTTTTTCCAATTACTTTGTAATTCACAAGGTTCAGTAGCTCACAATGGGTCTCCCAGCCATTACTGCAAATTTGCACAGTTCTGCTGTAGGTGAAATTACAAGATAGAGAACTCCAGCAAGAAAAGAAGCTGCTTCACTTTCTACCAATCCTTCCTTCCCTTTGACTTTCTCCTGCCTCTCTGTTCTCTTTGTTCTGCTCTGGCTATACAGAATGAGTTTCTGTGTATTGCTGGTGGATGCTTCAGAAAGCTCTATGGAAAATCAAAGTGAGATGGGATTTGAAATGCTTCTTCTCTGACCCATGAGAGGCCTTTTCAGCTATTAGGAGGAACAACCCCACAGATTCTCATGAGTCTTCAGGAAGCAGCTGCCTTTAGCCCAGCACTCTCCAGCAGGAAAGGTGTCTGGTATCCCTGTGTCTTGCTGTGTTTATCAGAGGGCAGCTGGGATAACATGCTTCTATCCTTCCTGGGAAACTGTGAACCTTGAGGAGGAACAAAAAGCCTGTTCATCTTTTTTCTTCCCTTCTTTTTCTCTGTGCTCTCCATTTCTTCTCCATCCATCTCATCTTCTCAGAGCTGCACGTGCTGGAAACACCCTCCTGCTGCTCTTCCACTGATTGTTACGACAACAAGCAATAGCTCTGCAGATCTATCAGCAGCAACCACTTTGTTTGCTGGACGTACATCACCGAGGTGTGGCAAGAAACAAAAGTTTATTTGGAAGAGCAAACAGTAAACAACTTTTACAAACCAGCTCAGGCTTGCTGAGTCCTAGAGAAAAGATGAAACCCCTGAGACCTCTTTTTATACCCCAAACAGAGTGGACTTTCCTGAGTTCAGGTCCAAATATAGATTTGAACCTTGTTTGTCCAGACTCTGTGACTGTCCATCCCTCTTCCCTCCTGATAGCTTCTGGCACTGTCAGACAATTTCAGCAGTTTGGTGGACAGATAGTGGCTTAAAAACATGGTTCCTATAAGATTCACAGCAATAGAAGGGCAGTGAAATCCTTCCTCCTGCCTAAGGTGAGGAGAAAATGCCATAGAGCTGGGTCTAATTTGATGCTGGAGTGTCCAGGTGCACTTTGCCAGTGCCCCAGGCACAGAGAAAACTTCCTCTGTAGTTTGTACCTTCCCAGACCTCAGGGAATTTTGTAGAGCTTTAGATGTTTAGTGTCTTGGGCTGGAAACTTGACCAGAAATTGCTGATGAACCAAAATAAAAATGGGAACAGCTGAGTAAACATAAACCAACTGTGTTAAGTGTTGGCCTCTGAAGAGATATAAAATCTATTTGGGAAAGCTCAGCTGTAAGTTTAAGCATCAGAGTAGCTTTACGTAACTCAGATTATTTTACAGGTGTTTTCAAGCAGCCTGGAAAAGAACAGGAGGTTTTCTATCTCTCTCCTGTGCCACCATAGGGACATGCCATGGACACTACAGCTCTAAGATGCTCCTCAGTTTATAGGAGATGGGACCAGTTCATTCATGACTGATGGATAACACAAGAGTGAGCTGGCTCTGGTCTCCAGAGGGGTCCCTGTGAGGTGGGGTAAGGGCTCTGTTGGCACTGTCTTTTATGTTTACAGAAACACAAAATTCTGAGCAGAGAATGAAGCTCAGAGGACAGCCCTTTCTTTCTCTCTTTTACATTTTCAGTTCCCATTTATTCTTTAGTCCTTAGAGAGGGATATGTGTATTTACTGGAAAAACACTGGCCCTTAATCAGAACAGCTCAGCTAGTGACAGTAAATGTGATAGTTGCACCCATGAGATGTCATGAGCATTTACCGCAGGTTCATTGATAACAAAACGTTTATATAACAATAATAATAATTAGAGGCACTCAATCCTTTTTTGTTTTAGTAACCACTCAGGGCTGCATGTTACAGGATGTGAACAATTGTTCACATTACACGAAGCTGAGTTTGAATACCTTTCTGGGTGAACCACATTTATTTTAAGATAATACAGTTTTTCACTCAGCAATTCCACTGATTATCTCAAACATATGCCACATACTGTCATCCCAAAAGGTTAAATCCTAACTCCTACTTATTCTTCCCCGAGGGGATGTCAGCATTGAGATGCAATGTTTCAGTAGAGTCTGCTCCCAAACAAGCTGTTTAAATCCCTCTGCAGACTTGGAATATATGTGTTTATTATGGGTTTCCAAGGGCCAGATCCTGAAATGTGAGGGTATTTCTAGGGTAGGCCTGTCCAAAAGGAGGCAGTTACCCTCGCTGGGTGTCAGCTCAGGCTCTAGCTCAGTACACTGCATTGCAAGCAGAATGCTCAGGGCTCCCTGAAGAAATTCAGCTGCCTGCTAATTATAACTCTAATTAATTTGAACATCTTTCCAGACCGATACAGGCACTGTACAAACACCAGATAATTCACATGTGCATGCATGGGGCTGCATGGAACAGTCAAGCAGGTGCTGTTGTCCAAGAGGGATGTTGATGTATCCCTTTGGCAGCACAGCCCACTCCAGGGTGCAGTTTGCACTCTCACGACAGCACATGGAGGTGAAGAGGAAGTGTAAACCTGTGTCATGCAATTGCATCCGTCTGCTGAGATGGAATTTAAGTGCCTCTCAGAGGAGGGTGAAACTGCTGTTGAAAAGTTAGTTAGACTAGTCACCATCAGTGTGTTGGCTGTAGCAGTACTTGGTTACAAGGAAATCAAAGATGCTATATCTTGAAAATAATCCTATATCTAGTCTTTTAAAAAATATTCTATAAATTAAGGCTTTCAGATTCACTGGTATCTTTCTGCTTTCTTCCTAAATGAAAACCTCTAGATAAAAAATAAACTATCCTGATGTAGAAGCTGTACCATGTTGCTCAACACACAATTTAAACCATTCCTTACCCTTTCAGTAGAAGGTAATTTAGAGAACATACCATGTTTTTCCCTTTCTCCATTCTAGCACTGACAGATGGATAATAGAAATGTTCTGGGACAATCATAGTGCTTGTAGAGATGACACATAAGAGGGCAAGTGAGTAGCTTGATTCCTTCATGACAGATCTCCTCTGCAGGACCAAAGGCAGAGATAAAATGCCTCATGAAGAGTACTGACCAGAAAGGCTATTTGAGAGTATCTACTGCTCAATGTTCAGCATATCAGCCCAAATCAGGTGTTTTCTATTCATTCTGGAAGAGGGAGTATGACTGCTCCACACTGCCCTGTGTTTGCAGGCTTGTGTCCAGGGTCAAAGTGATATGAGCACAAAATCTGCCAGGTTTGTTTTCATGAGTTATCTGGGTACAGGCAGTTCTTTGTTGAAATAACTGCTTTTCAACTATTTTTCTCAAGTCTCACTTTCAAAATTTGCTTCTTTTCCCAGAAAATATGTGGAGGACTTAGCTTTGAGTTATAAGCTAACCTGTAACAGTTGAGATCAAAGAGCCTTTGCATGTGTTCTCTTTTAAGTACTAAAGATACTAAATCCAGAGCTGAGTAGGGAGAGGTCAGGAGGACATGGGGCATCTTAACTCTGTAAGATCAAGGCAGTTGATCTAGTGCTGAAAAAGTGTTCCCAAGTGTCTGTCCAAAGAATAGAACCTGATAGCATGGCTGTTCCCTCCTCCTGGAAAGGCTCTATCACAGAGCTACTGTGCAGTCCTTAACTTCTTATGATCCAGGGGAGGTTCCCAGACAGCTCTGCGTTTCAGGATTGTGAACATGCTGAGAAACACACTTCTTGTCTAAAATTTGGATATACAACCCTATGCTAGACATGGTTAAAGGTGGCTTAGAAAGCTTCCTCACATGTTGGTAGGATGCCCTGAGCAGTAACCTGGAGCAGGCTGTGCTCCTGCCCAGTGCACACCAGTGAGAGCTGCTGGCTGCAGGCAGGATGGGTCCATTGCTGGGCCAAGCTCTGCTCTCCAGCTTGACATAACACTGTCAGGACCCAGAAGGCAGCATTGCTTGCTCTAAGAACAACTCTTGGATTAGTAAAAACCAAGAAAAGCAGAGAAGACACTTGTACCAGCTCCCATTAGATTTGGGAAAAGAGTTTTATTCTTACAGGACTTCAGGGGTGTATGTGCTCAGCTGCTGCTGGGACCCTCAGCTGGTTAAAACTTGGTGCTAATAACACCAAGGTCATGGGTTCAATCCCCTGTATGGGCCATTCACTTAGGAGGTGGACTCAGTGATCCTTGTGGGTCCCTTCCAACTCAGAATATTCTGTAATTTATGCATTCTGAGGCTCAGCCTGCCTGTTGGTAAACGAGTCTGGCCTTCTTTGTTACCTCTGGGTGAGCCTTTGATTAGCCTCTGGCCCCACCTGGTTGCTCTGCAGTGCAGTTTGCAGCCTATTGAAGGCAGGGCTGCCCTGGGTCCATTCAGGCATCCCGTGAGATGGATCCTGCTGCTCTGCCTGATGGTGCTCCCTGTGCTGGTGTGCTCTCAGAAAGTAAGCTCAGCTTCCACCAGGGAAACTACAGCTGCTTTTCTTCTTTGGTTTTCTTGTGGGTAGATCAAGGTTGGAGTGATAACAGATCAATTAAACACTAAAGTTCCACGGTAGGGCAGAGCAGGGCTGTGTGCTGTGCCTGTATGCCTTCACCCAAGCAGGTGGATGGATGTACAGCCAAGGGGCTGCTTGGGTGAACAGCGGGGGTGTGAAAGCAGCCTGTACTCTTGGGAAATTCTGAGCCTTAAATCAAAATCACGTTGCTGTAGTTGGCATTGAGTTCTCTACCATAATTTACGTGGCCTCATAGCTGTTCTCTCCATGGTGCGTGCATTCTTTTGTTAAATTTGGTTTGTGTTCATCTTCACACCAATTACTGCAGCTCTGACAGTGTGTGGGGGTATGTAAGGGGATGAGGTGCATAACGAGGATTGGGCCCCAGATACTTCATTACACAGTTTCATTCTGTTTTCTCAGGTTACAAAGTTTCTACTGGTGAAGGGTCTGCCCATGGCACTTTACATCACAGTTGAATTCTCTTACATTGAGCCTAATTAAACAGACTGATTTTCAAACTGCCAAAATGATTTACAATACCAAGTTTGTTTCAGAGTGGTTGGTATTTAGTTATCTTGGGCCAGTGAGTGCTGAGATGGGGGCAGATGTGGGTGGGTGGTTAACTCAGGTCATGGTGCTTCTCCAGGTACCCTGCCTTCTGTTAAATATCCCCTGATGAGACTCTGTTTTTTCACAATTCCACAATTTTTTAGACTTCACTCTAGATTATTTTGGAAAAATGGCAGCTGAATATTTAAAGGTGTTTTGAAAACTGTAGTCAAGGCAGCAAAGAGTCAAGAGTAGGTTAACTTGGTTATTAGGAAGAATATATAGAGAGGGTGGTGAGGCCATGGAAGAGGTTGCCCAGAGAAGCTGTGGATGCCCCATCCCTGAAAGTGTTCGGGTTAGATTGGATGGGGCTTGGAGCAACCTGGTCTAGAGGAAGGTGCCCTTGCCCATGGAGCACCTTCCAAACCATTCTGTGGCTGTATGAATCTATGAAATACACTACTTTGAGGCAGCTCATTGGTAGGTGAGCTACTAGAAGATGATGTAAGAGCTGTTCCTGGAAGGTGTAAGACAGCAGTTGAAGGGGTTTGGAGAGGTTGCAGAGCAGAGCAGGGAAGTGGAGGGACACGGCAGCTCCTGTCACCTGTGCCCTGACCTGTGGGTGGTGGTTTGTGCCTGCAGGGAGCTGTGCCTGTGCCTTTCAATCAAGGTGTGCCTGTTCAGAAACCCCAGTGTGGAGTGAAACCAGTCAGCTCTGGCAACACGTATACACCTGATTTATTTGACCACACAGGGGTTTGCTGAGACCTCAGATGGTCACCAGGTCATTCTGAGTTTGTGGTTATTGCTAGTTTTGTTGGAAAAGCAGAACTGTCGTGACTCATTTGGGTAATGCCTTGCAAGCCTCAAATAGTACGTGAAATCCACAGTGAAAAGCAGTTCAAAATTCTGTGCTTGTGTATATTCTGTGTCCTAGAAACTGTTAAACCCCTTTCAGGCAGTGACAGGAGGTTAGCATATCTGCAGAGAGACAGAGATTGCTGGTGGTTTAGCAATAGATTAGTTGATGTAAAAAGCTAAAGGTCTTCTCTATACATTTTAACGCCCTAAAGTGAGTTGGAAGCTGGGATATCTAATCTAAAAAGACTGGAACAACTGTTTAATAACCTGACGGCAAGGGCCAAAATTCAAAAAGCTTCAGCATGATGAAGTTTCCAAAGAGGATTAGGAAAAATCAGATTCCCAATGCCAGCAGACAGAGGTGGAGGACAACAGAAAGTGCCATGTAGGAGTGTAAACTCTGTGTCCCAGCTACCAGGAGCAGTGGATTTCACATTCAACTGACGTGACCAAGAAAGAGAAATGGGGAGACTTTCAGGTTTTAGGTCCAGTAAGTGCTAAGGAAACGTGTTTAGCTAATGCATCTCTGTTAACAAAACAGGCCTGATGCAGTTTTCAGCTAGAATCAATGGGCTGTGCAGTTACAGTCTGTTATAATAAGACCCAAAGTGTCTGGCACCTGAGACTTGGTACCACCCAGGGTTTCTCTTAAATCTGTAAACTGGGTTAGTGTTGTACCTCCTGAGCTGACAGTGTGTCTCAATACAGTAAAAGTCCTTATCTGTTATATATCATAAGACCTGAGTTTGTTGCAATATGAACTAAAATTTCATGAGAAGGGGGTGTGTTTCTTTCCTACTGAACTGGGTCACTTTTCCCTTGTCATGCATAATCCTTTATTATACAGCAGAATTATGATACACATAATGAAGACAAGCACTCGCAACAACTTGTGATGGCTCTTTTGCAAGTAAATATTTAATTTCTGAATGCATATATTTGTTCTTTGTAAGAAGATACAGAACTAATTATTCCCTGGGTATTATAACAAAATTAAAGCAGCACAGCCTTGGTGTACTTGTACAATGCATATGTAATTGCAGCAAGGGAGGGGGAAAATGAAAATTTCATCAGGGAGAGGAGATGTTTTACATAACTGATAAAGGAGATCCCATGTATAGGATGAATTCTATGAAGAATCCGGGTACAGGAGGTTGACTTTTGTGAACATCCACTCCATGGCTTACATCAGCCTTTGCAAAGGCTGCAATCAATATTTCCGCCTGGATACAAATGAGTTATCGAGGATGCAGATGTAGACTTTCACTGAGATATTCTATACACTCATCACAATGCACACAGGTTTTGAAGCACCTAGATCTCAGGATGCAATATAAGCAGAATAGAGTGATATATCTCATTGCATCTGCAGAAATGTCTCATGAAATGCAAAATGAATAGCTGAAAGAAATATTCTTACTAGAGGAAAAATGAGGCTTCAATGTGTTTCATAAATTTTCCTATCAGAATTTTAAACAGGGATACTGGTTATAGATTTCAAGGCCCCCTCTGCTTGAGCAGCAACTAAATCTTCCTTCTTTTTCAGTTAAGTCATGTTAAAATAGCTCTATTTCTTCACTAAGGAGTAGATATCCTGATTCCTGCTGCTGCACAGGAGTATTTTCAAGGTCAGTGCAGTCACTAAAAACTCTTGCTGATGTCAGTTTGATTTGGGGATTCCTTCTCCTTTATTAGTGTTGTAAAGAATGTAATGTTGGTGTCAACCAACCCAGCACTTGGGAGCTTGGCTACAGACACAGAAATCTTATAAGGCATTCACTCGATTTTTTTTTTTTTTTAATGAAGGCACATGGAAGATGTTACCAAAACTTCTAGGATCTGTTTTGGATGATAGGCAAAGACTTGTCAAAGTTAATTGGTTGTTAAAGGTTAATGAGGAGCACCTTAATGAGAACCTCATGACATTCAGTAAGGACAAACACAGCCAGTGCTGCCCCCAGGACATACCAGCCATTTGAGCTGGGGACTGATAACTGGGGCAGCTCTGCAGAAAGGATGCAGCGGGGACTGTGGGTGATGGGGTCTCATTCTCTGCCAGGTGATGTGGCCACAGGTGAGTCACTTTTTCAACTCGGCATTTGTGAGGTTGCTCCTCACATTGGAAAATTGTGGTTTTGGTGTAGCCCAGGACCACAGAGAGGTCACCAAGTGGGAGCCAGTCCAGCAGAGAGTCAATGAGTTGTTCAGGAGACAGTTCAGGTGAGGCTATGAGTGCCGGGTTCATTTAGCCTGGAGAAGATAAGCTAAGGGGTATCTAATTGCTGTCTTCAACTGACAGAAGGGCATTGCATAGATGATGGATTCAGACTCTACAGCAGCAAAACAACAAGGCAGTGGTCATTCATTAGAGCAGGGGACATTCCATCTGTGTGTATATAAAAAAAGCCCATCAGAATAAGGGAACAGATCTGTGGAGAGGCTATGGGCTCTCAATCTTTGAGGCAGAACTGAACTGCCCTCGGCAACCTCCCTTAGCATAGAACTTGTCCCTGCTTTGAGCAGGAAGCTGGACTAGAGACTTTCAGAGATCCCTTCTCACCTCAGTTATCCTCTGATTCTGTGGTTTTATTTCAGGAAGTTAATACCTGTGAAATTTGGTCCTACCATAAAAAAAATGGTTGTTAGTATGGCACTCAATCCTTCAGTAAATATGTTCTATGTGAATATTTATAGTCCTGCCTCCTCCCTTCAGTGAGAACAGAAAGTTCTTACTCCCATAAGCTCTGTACAGCTGCCAGGAGAGATGGTGCAAGCCTTCCCTCCCCTCACCTCCAGCAGCACGCTGTGGATGTTCATTGGCTCCAGCTCCACAGCCCCTGTGATATCTGAGGACTTGTGTGAGTGTTTGCAAGGATCTAATTTAAAACGAGAGCTGTCTCTCCTAGGCAGTGCTAGTATCCGTGGGTGAGTTGGGTTGGCTTGCAGATCATGTGTTGATTTTGGGGACAAGAATAAAAAGAGAAGGAAAAAAAACCAGTTTCCCATCTGCTCCTTCAGCTCCTCCTACCCTTAGGGACACACATGTGTCCTGTGTCAGCAGCGTCGGGTGGCTCCTTGGGCTCGGACCATAGGCAGGTGTGGGGGTGAACTCTCCCTTCCCTCTCAGCTGCCCCTTCCCAGTAATCCCAGTGTCCAGCCTGGAGCAGGTGCCCTGCCCTGACTGCCCACGGTGCTCTGGGGAGCTGCTTCAGCCCGTTGTATCCGGAGGGAGAAATCAAAGGGAATTGCTTGGGCACCGTGAGCTTCCTACAGATGTACCTGGTATCTGTGAGAACTGCTCCCTGATGAGGAGTCTGGGTACAGAGCAGCAAGAAATTTTCAGGAAGGTTGGATTTCAATGGGGTTGGCTCTTTCTCCCTGCCAGCGTTTCTCTCTTAGCTGTGTTCTCTCTAATGAAATTGCCCATTCAGCGTTGGGTTGGTAATTTAAAGTGAGTGCTATAGATTAGCATTTGTTGCTGCTTTACTATTGAAATGAGAGTCATGGGATCAATTTAACTGTTCCTGGCTTCATTATATGCTTAAGACAATAGAATCATCTCTGCAAATTCCATTGCTTTGTGGGTATTTTTAGCTTAATTATCATAGATATTAGCAACAATCAACAAAGATTTCTTAGGTGCATGTGTTTGTTCCTTGGAACGCTAGTTCTTTATAGGTGTTGCACTTGTCTCGTCTTCCTTTTTTGCAGTCAATCCAGACTGCTCTCAGAAAAGAGCAAACGAACAACAAAAAAAACTCCAATCTGATGTATTTTGCAAAACCATTAATACTCTCCTAGTAGTTATTTGAGGAATTAGAGGCATAGTGGTGGTTTTGCCTTCTGTTAAATATTTATGGCAATACAATATTCTGGCAGTTGAACCTGTGCAGGTAAGTTGGGGACTTCAGCATTTCTTTTTTTTTTTTT
>WBMV01002265.1:998630-1062641 GCA_013396655.1 Campylorhamphus procurvoides
AGGGGCGGCCCGGCGGACCGGGGTCCGCGCTGACGCGCCCGTGTCGCCCCCAGCCGAGGCGGCGGAGCTGCGGGCGCGGCTGCGGGCGGGGCGGCACACGGTGCTGGTGCTGTCCGGCAAGGGCGGCGTGGGCAAGAGCACCTTCAGCGCCACCCTGGCGCACGGGCTGGCGGCCGACGAGGACAAGCAGGTGGGGCCCGGGGCTGGCCGGGTGGGAACCTGGGGGCACACACCGTGTGCCCGGGCTCGTTTAAGGCTTGACCTTCGCTAGAGCGTGTTCCTTGCGTGAGCTCGCCCTCGGAGACAGCCCTACGGCGCCTTGTTATCAGTGGGGCGGGTTGGCCGGTTTGTTTTGCAGGTTGCTCTGCTGGACATAGATATCTGCGGGCCATCGATCCCCAAAATGATGGGTCTAGAAGGAGAACAGGTAAATGGGTGCTCAGACGTGTTGTTTAAAGGGTTTTTGCTTATTTATTCATTCCCATCTTTGGGCTCTGTAGACTGAAAGCTTGTTGGGAAGTGTGTGGCAATGGGTAGGGAAGTAAGGTGAGATGGAGAAGTTCAGCATAATTTATTTTGTGAAAGAGTTGTCTGCTTTCAGGGTGAGCACTTCTGCAAACCAGCTGTCATTGCATAATGTCCATATACTCATGACAATTTAAAACTTGAGCAGTATTACCATGGTGGGCTTTATCAGCCCCTGAATATTTTATATAAATATATAAAGTCAGGAGTAAACTTGTGTAAGGGTCGAACAGTTATTGCTCATTTAGTGATGGAGGTCTGGTGCTCCTGCAGTTTTTGCCTCAGCTGCCCCAATAAAGCAGGATTGTCCCTGCAGGCAGGAGAGCTGTTTACCCAGGTTTGACTTATGTTCATGTTTTATGCAATGTCTCTGTTTATTTCCATTGTAACTTTACGTACCTGTTCAATTTTCAGGTTCATCAGAGTGGATCTGGATGGTCTCCAGTGGTGAGTTGGTGCAGCTGTTTCAGAAAGTTTGTTTGGGTTGGGCACCGTGTTCTGTGTCAAAAAACGAGTGAGGAAGGAGCAGGAGGCACTTCAGTTAATTCTTTTTCTAATGACTTAAAGATTCAGATTGTATAGATACAAGATAGAGACTCTATGGAGTCTGTATCTCCAGATTCCGTATACCTATGTAGCCTATATTGAGACTCTATAGAACATAGAGAATGCTATAGAATATATATACAGATTCTCTAGAATCTGGCTTTGCACTCTGTAGATTCAGTGTTAAATTTCAGCAATAGAAGATAAGGTTGTCTGCCTTTATATTATTAATGTCTTCTCCCACAGCTGCTTTTTCTATAAAATAGGGGTTCAGTGTTGGTTTCTCTACTCTTTCTTCACTGCTCTGTTTTTCTACTTTCAGTATGTTGAAGAAAACTTAGGTGTCATGTCAGTGGGGTTCTTGCTTAGTAGTCCTGATGATGCTGTCATCTGGAGAGGACCAAAAAAGAATGGTATGTATTGAATGTTTTCAACAATAACTTACATACTTTAAGGATTTCAAGTATATAAATATCATGAGCTTGTTTAATTAATAACACAAATGCAGCATAGTAAGGTACAGGGAAAAAAAGAGTAAATGGGTTCTTACTCCTTTAGTTGAACATCCTCAAGATGTTAGAAGGTCTTTTTTTTTTTTCTTTTTTTAAGTTTTGAGAAAATACGGTTTTTTTGTCCTGAAGCTGACAAGTCAGAAGAATCTGCATACCTAGGCTATGGAAGTGGAAGTAGACCCTACAATTTGAAATACAGGGAGATACCTTTTTTCTCTTTTTCACATTCCTGTCCATTCTTTTAGGGTTGATCAAGCAGTTTCTCCGTGATGTGGACTGGGGTGAGATCGACTACCTGATCGTGGACACGCCCCCGGGCACGTCAGACGAGCACCTGTCCATCGTGCAGTACCTCAGTGCCACCCACATTGACGGCGCTGTCATTGTCACCACCCCTCAGGTAGGAGAGAGCAACTCCCAAGGTAAAGGAAATGCTTGGGTTAGAGACTGCTGAACTTCAGGGAAATCCAAGGGTACAGAACCTCAGAGAACTGACTGCTGTGCTGTGCCTGCAGCTGGCTGGTTTGTGGGTTAGCTGGGTGTCTCGGTGGAGCTGGGAATCTGGCTGGGTCATGAAACCACGGAGCAGCTTGCAATCAAAAGCTGTCGTGATCTGTGTGGTGAAAGGAAGTGCAGTGTTTCATTTCCTCATTCAAGATTAGAGCTCACATCATCATCTGCAATTTACTCAGCAATGGCTTAATGTTCAGAAGAATGTCAGTAAGAAGGAAGCTGTGCAGTGTTTGACAGTGAAGTGGCCTGTCACCTCCAGTAGGCAGTTTTGTCATGTGCATTTTTAAAGAGAAATCAACCCCTGGAAAGCTGAAACTCAAAATACATCCAGTTCAAACAGAGATTTTAATGGCTGCTTTGGAAAGGAACAGGAACAAAAGACATGTAGTATTTCCACAGCAGGTGAAAGGATAACATATAGAGGAAGGGAAGTGGTTAAGGGTGATAGCAGAGAGGTGGGGAGGGGAGGAGAAGGGAACAGGAGAATGTTTCAGGTCAGGCATACATGTGAAAAGTTAACAAGTATAACCCTGAAGGTTCTTGTCTTCACTTTGTGGATAATACCAAGGGTCCTTCTGTAAACTGAGAGTGTGAAAAAGTTGTTTTTAAAGAACTGAAGATAGGAGGTGAACATAGAAGACAAAACATAAATATGGGTGAATCTATATGGGGTCAGATTTCAAAACAGAACCTCAGCCAGGAGGCAGGAACTGTTGTACCTGCTCTGTTGCTACTCATAGAATTGTTGCTAGATCTCATAGCACAGGTTTCTGTTCCTTGAAATACTAAGACAGCAGTAATAATTCAGTATAAACTAACTTGAAAGTAGGAGGTCACTGAATGGAATCAGCATGAAAACATGACAGTTGCAATATGAGCCTTTCCTAATATTTGTAGGAAATCTCACTTCAGGATGTTCGGAAAGAGATCAACTTCTGCCACAAGGTGAAACTGCCCATCATTGGTGTGGTGGAAAACATGAGCGGCTTTGTGTGTCCAAAGTGTAAGGTAAGGCTGGCTGTGTATTACTGTGGCATTGTGTATAAAACTTTGCTCCAAAAGTGCCTTATTCTCAGAATTGCAGTATTTTAACTCTGATATTCCTGTCCCAGAAAGAATCTCAGATCTTTCCCCCGACTACTGGCGGTGCAGAGAAGATGTGCCAGAACTTGAATGTTTCCCTCCTGGGTAAAGTGCCTCTAGATCCACAGATAGGTAAAGTTACTTATTGCACTGCACCTAAAACAAGTTATTGCTCATATAATGATATTGTTACTGAGGGGAAAAAATGTCTCTTAGGTAAATATCCATTTTTAGATAGAAGGCTTTTTTGAATTAAAAGTTACTGGGACTGTGGCATAGCATGATGTGAACAAGGAAGGTGCTGGGGTAATTTCCTTAACCTGGAACTTAATCTTCAATCAACTAAGATTAGATGATGCATCTTTTCAGCTCTGTAATCGTATTTGAAACACAACATGCCTTTCTCCTTGATGTAATCACCTGGAATAAAATCATAACCACTTCAAAGAACAGTACCTTGTAGATGTTAAGCATTAAAACTAGTGCTTTAACCTCACTGTAACTGGCACTGCCCACATTCTGTTGTGGGTTGTGAGGTGGCTTGGTTCCTTGCCCACCGGCTGTTACCAATTAATACCTGAATTAATTAATGGCATCAAAGAACAGGTCAGTACTCCCAACAGAGGAGCTGCAGGTTTCTGCTAATACTACTCCTCTGTAAAACTGTAAGCCGTAGTTCTAGTCCTGTTACTTATACCAGGGCTTCCTAAAAGGAGTAGATTTAGGTGGCTCTTTGAAAGCGTGTAACTGGAGTTGGGATAAAGGGTAAAAAAAAGAAAAGCTCATCTTTTCTTATTGCTTTGCTTTTGTGTTTTTCCCTCTCCTTCAAGGAAAAAGTTGTGACAGAGGCCAGTCATTCCTGTCTGAAGCACCAGAGTCTCCAGCTACACTGTCTTACAGGAATATCATTCAAAGTAAGTCTGAGAATCACTGTGCAGATGAATCCTCTGGGTTCCGATCACTGCTGCAGTATATAAAGGTGTCAAACAGGATTATGTTATTCTGTCACAAATAATAAAACAGGAAATGTGCATAGCAATTCTGAAAGTAACAGCTGCAAATGCCCTATTTGCTTCTGGACACCAGTCCTGACAGGCTTTTAAAGCGACAAGGAAATTGTATTTGATAACTGGTTTCAGCGTTTGGATCAGTCATTCATTTGCAGAGATGTGTGAGCCCCTGCTCTCACAGGAAAGTTCTGAGGTTCTCAGGCAGGCCTGTGGAGGGTGCTCGCCCTAAGCCAGTGGGATACAGCTGGCTAATTAATGTCTTCTGTTCTAACTGTAATTGCACAAAACTCCTGTGCAAAAACTACCTAAAGAGCTGGTCAGGTGCTGTTACAAAATGCAGACAGTTGGAAAATTCCTGAAGCCGTTCTCACTGTGATAAAGGCCTGACCTGAGATGTTTGTACCAAGAGGGGACACACTGGTGCAGCAACAACAAAACTCCTGATGTGCAACTGAAACGCTATTTATGTTACTTTATCTTTGCAGGAATTCAGGAATACTGTGAGCAACGCCATTCTCGAGAAGAAAAGAGTATCTAATCTGTGAACAGAATAAAAATGTAGTTCATATTTAATTATAGAAAAGTAACTTATGCCTTGATTTAATAGAGGGAATGTATTCTTTTTGTATATTGCAAGTAAATTCTTAATATAAACATTCTTGCCTTAGTTTTTTTCTAGATTTCAAGATTCTTGTAGTTCTTTCATCACTAAAAAGCTGTGAGACTGAGTGTGCAGCTGGGTTAAGAGGTACATTCTGCCTCAGGTACTAATAACCTGACTGTGAAGTTGGCATATGAAGTGCAAACAAGATTTTGTTTAGGAAGCTGACTATAAAATACACTAGGCTGACACTGGGGCATCATGTAGTGTAGCTGCTCTCTGTGTGCAGCAGCCTTTGTCCTGCCTGCTGTGCTGGGATGAACTGTAATGCCTGTTCTCTCCCTGAATAACTTCACTCAAGTGTCTTTCCTTCCTGTGGAAAAGATCCATATCTAGAGTGAAATTCAGGGTAGTATTAAAGTACAGTATTTTATTTACTTTTTTCCACAGGTATCAAAATAAGATCAACATATTTTAACAATACATAACTGCCTGCTTCACACAAGTACTGTGTGAACATGCCACCTGGATTTTGTTTTCTTCTATTTGACCCTAAGCCTCAACACTAAAAAATAAACATTCAGTATCTTTAATAACTAAGAGGCCCTTTGGGATTGTAATTCTTCTCTTTATTGAGGAATTGAAGCTTTGAAAAGTAAATATTTTGTACAAGAGGAAAAGGTAGTTTGATTTTGTTTATTGTAGTTCCAAAATCAAACAACTTGCATTGTCTTTTCATTACATTTAGTTCTGGGTTAAGGTAATGCAGCAGTTTCTGGTTAGTTGACAGTTTTCCTGGAACCAGTGTGCTCTGTATAAACCATAAGCATTGTCTTTGTGCCACACAGACCACTTTTTGTCTTAACAAAGACAAAGACTCAAAACTTTTCAGGATCTAAAGACACAAACACAAATGACATTATTTCATGCAGGCGTAATTCTAGAGGAGCTTTATTTAAACATCTTCATATGAAGAACAGCTTTTATGAATTAGCACTTTTACTGCTCATCTGTTCAGTTCTTCCTTGGTTCATTACCTAGGGACTGCCTTGCCATGTTCTTCAGTGCCATCTTGTGAAATTCTGTTCTGCCCTGCAGAGGGAACAGAGGACACGTGGCTGTTAGCAGAACCTGGGACACAGGAATCTCAGGGAAGAGCCAGGTGGAAGCAAGAGGGTTGAAGATGGCTCTCCCAGCTGTATCCAGGCAGAGGCATTGTATCACAGCTGTAGTAACTCCAAGGGTTTAACTCCAGAGGAAGCAGCTCGGTTGTGAAGCTCAGCAGGCTTCCACACACAGCGAGATGACCTGGGGTATGGCCCCTCTGTGTGACACTGCAAGAGAGGCTTGTTGGAGGGTCGGATCACCCTGCCAGGAGTTAGTGCAGGAACTGAAACCTGGGAAGAGCAAGAACCCTGAAAGGCAGGCTGGCCTATGCTACCTCATGGGCTGTAGCAACAGACAGCTCTGTACTTACTCTTGGGAACATCTGCCGTAGCAAACAACCTTGAAGTTGCTCTGCTGAGGGTTTTTTGTCCCCCTAATTTGCAGTGGATGTAGCCATATAAGTTAGCAGTCTGAAGGGAGATCCCAGCTATCACAAGAGCCTGTGAACAAACAGAAGTTCAGCAGGGACAAATAACACCACTGCATATCAACTGTGTGCAGGATCTATACATGTGTGCACATGTACATACCACCTACAGAAACCTGTGCTGCAAGAGGGGGATGTTCCTTCAAATAATAAGTGACCTTCACAGAGATCCAATCATGTCAAACTCTAACACGGTAGTTCCTTCCTACAAAATGCCTCTTTTTATCAAAACATTGATCCCAGTTTTGTCCTGTGACTTGAAAGACTTCATTACTTTCCTGAAAGCACTTATTCAAAAAAACCCCTACTCAACAGAGTCCAGAAATTTTGAAGCCTGATTTGTATCTAAAAGTTTCACATCCAGATATAGGGCACACTGCAGGCCTTCTTAGCTGACAGATGCCCTATATACAAATAAGATCCTGTAATTTACAGTTTTACAGAGTATAGATAGGAAT
This sequence comes from Campylorhamphus procurvoides, assembly GCA_013396655.1. Classification (NCBI taxonomy): domain Eukaryota; kingdom Metazoa; phylum Chordata; class Aves; order Passeriformes; family Dendrocolaptidae; genus Campylorhamphus; species Campylorhamphus procurvoides. The sequence continues at coordinate 1,005,473 of WBMV01002265.1, forward strand.
CCCCATCTAGCATTGATAGACAGTGAAAACAAGTAGCTCCTTTACTGGTACTACAGGCTTAGCAGTAGGTGGAACCCATCTGACTAATGGAATGACCTCAGGACCATTTCCTGGAAGCAATCTCATTTTCATTTGTTTAACTTTTTTTTATAAGCACCTGAGCAACCTGTCTGCAGAAGCCACCAGGATTCTGTCTCCAACCAGCTCTTGGCTTAGCAAACAATCTCTGGTTTTCAAACATAAAGGTGGAGCCGTGAACAAAGAGTGCTGCTTTAATTTTAACTATTGCTGCTTTAGTTGTGCCGTTTGGGGCACCAGAAAGCAGTTAATTATTTGTAATTGATTCATGCCAATAGACGAATTTCTTGTTTAATTGAATAATAAAATGCAATCTTAGCTGTTAACTGGTCACATAGCTGCACATGTCAGAATTGCTTTTTATCTTTACAAACCGAATTAAGAAATGGTACTGAGCATGGCTGGGAGCGTGACAGAATGAATTTTGGGGTGATTATCCAAGCACTTAATGTTTACAGGGGAAAATGAGATTTCATAGACAAAACTATCTTAACATCATGCAATATATGGGGTAGTGTTGGGTTTTGGTTTTTTGTTTTGTAAAGTAGATGGCTTATAAATAATTATAAAATACGTATTTATTATTTATAACTCTGTCAAGGTCTTAAGCACTAATGATGCTGGTTCTTTCAAAAGGGAGAGCTGGCAAAGATGTAAAATCCTTACTTTTCAGAGTTAAGTAACATTCATGTCCCAGGGAGACTTGAAAACCTAAAAACCAGCACCACTGATTCATTTTTTGTCCTCTCCTGTAGGTTTCATGGGACTGAAATAAGTGGAGGAAGAGTAAGTTGCCAGAGTTTTAAAAAAGGCCATAATTTGGCCCACCAATTGAAGTTCTTCAGTCAGGTGAAGGAGTTAACATCCAGTAACCTAAAAATGCAGCTAAAAATTACTCATCCATTCGAGTGCAGGGCTTGAATGCAGAAAACCCCTTGGGGTTCCTTGAAGCTGTTGGTGTTGTACTGGTGAAAGCTTTGTTTCAAAACTGACAGATCTGGTGTTTCCCTCTACCAAGATTGTCAGCTGTAGATCTTCAAATACCCTCCAACTCACCAGCCATTTCAGCTTCAAGGAGAACAAGGTGCTGAAGAAAAACAGTGTCCAAATGACAGGGCAGATGATGAGACCAAGCCAAAAGATTCGGGCCTCAGCTTCAGTCGAGGCAGCTATTGTGGGCACCTGGAAGGAAAGGATGGGAACTGCCAGTCACCAAGTCAAAAGGCACAGTAACTGACAAATGAACAGAGAAGGAAGATTTCACTTATATGCATAGAAAGTAGAGGAGTAGCTAATGCCAAGTTTTCTGCCTGGCACCCTATTGTACATGACAGCATTCCCCTGATAGGCTTTATCAGTTCATTTCAGTCAGACAGTAAAATTCTCACAACAGTGCCCATTTCCATACACTTTCCTTAAAGGATGCAGTATCTTAGCTTAATTTAAATATTGTGTGAAGGTTATTTTCCTCTTAACTAATATTTCCATTTTGCTTGTGAACTCTGCTGACATTCCTTACGTTAAGAACTGTGGCTTTGAAATTTCCATGTGAGAATAAGACTAATCTATCTCCCTCATGAGGCAGACATTGTCACACAACTTGTAACTATGGTTAAATTCCTCTATCTTGTCTAAGAAAACCCTGAATGATGCAATAACTAGAAGATGTATTAACTTTTTCATGTACCCTCTAGACCAGTGATATTGCAGAGCTCTAGAGAATAATGTTCTATGCCTTCATAGTTACAGAAAAAGACAGTTACACTGAACCAATAAAGGGATTTAATCACCTGCATCCCGAATTACTGACAAATTACCCAGCAGTGACATTGCTTTAGCACTAGCAGGAAAAAAAACAAACGCAAAGTCCATACACCTAAGAACTCTGCACCTAAAAGACCTGGTTAATTAGATGATAGATTACAAAAGGCTGCAGTCAGCCCAAGGAAATACTGTTTGGGATGTAAGTGTAAGAATGGCTTTTGTTTCAGCAAGCATCAGCAGAAAGCAGGATTTCCGAGGTGAACCTCCGATGCACCAGCCACGTGCCAGGAATTAGTTGTTGGTGAGTGACTTGGAATATTTCTAAGCAAATTTACTCATACAGCAAGAGGTTTCAACAAGCTGCCAGAGAACTGGCAAGGGAGGTGGGGAACGCATGACTCTGGGAAGTAAGAGAACTGTGTGTATTGCAGGACCTTGCCATGACAAAGTATTTGTTGTGGATAAGCTATGATAAAAATAGAATCCAATTATGTGGTGTTCCTTCTTGTGGGACTATGACTTTCACATTAATAAAGTTGCTATTTGACAGAAATTTTGGAAGTCTTTAGCCCAGGCTGGTGAATCAACTTAGTACTTCTAGACTAAAATTGAAAACTGTACTAGGTGAGCAAGGCTTGCTCATTTCACAGTAATTTCGAGGTCCAGAGGTCATTTTATGGATGCTGTTGCTTTTAAGTGCTAAGAAGCTCTTGCTTCCTATCTCCACAGAGCTAAGAAACTCTGACGGTCTTCTGGGTTCTTTTCTTTCATGCAGGGTTGTCTGTATCCTACCTTTAGCCTCCCTTAGATCCCGGGGCACACGTGGGTGGATGGATGGAGGGATGGATAGATGGGTGGATGCTGAGCAGAGCGCTGTGCTCCGGGCCAGCCCGGGGCTGCAGAGGGCACTCCAGCCCTGCACAGCCACCTCCTGTCCCGGCTGCGAGCACCGGGGCATGGATGGCCCCGGGAGCAGCACCTGGGTGTTGTTCTGCCAGGCTCTTGCCCGAATCGGGCTGTGGAAAGCAAAATCCTGAGTCTTGACTCAGGTAGTGATGCCAAATGCCGTTTTATAGCTTGTTTGCTCAGGGTGTTTGGGGGAGCACTGGCAGCATCGGAGTGCTCTGTGATCCGGGTTCCGTTCCCCCCCCATATTCCATGAGCATGAATAAAATACCAATTTTAAAGTACTCAGTCTGAACTATTCACCATTGCTTTCCGCATACACCTTTCCTGATTCTGCGGAAGATGTTTTTATTACATGGTATCCTCTCTAGAAAATCAAATAGAACCAGTAGAAATGTTTCATACCTCTAGCACCATGCTGTGGATGTATGTTCTGCTGATCCATGTGATGACAATGTTGTGTGACCAGTTTTGCCCTGAAGCCTTCCAGGATGTGACAAACCAGTGTTTGCCCCTGAATACTTACATTGTCCTCCATGGAAGCTGGATAAAAAGTAACTGTTACAAAGGTGTTCTATTTGTGACTTTATTTGACTAAGTATCAGCTTTACAAATTTCCGATGGATTCTGTTTGCCCTGTGCCTCCTTCTATTAATATATTTACCCTTTTTGCTTCAAACACCCAGTGGCTTTTTCCATCTTCATCAATCTGGTTCCACCAACGCAAACCAACCAAGAGTCTTCCTGTCACATTCTAGTGATGAAACCATTATTTGCATTAATCAGTAGCACAATTCACTTGTCTAACAGTAAAAAATTAAAAAGACAAGCATGTTCGAAAAGCTGCTTCTTTTATCAAATACTAAATTTACTTCTAAAAGCTGTGCCAGCTTGAGCACAATGGCCATTAATGATGGATGAAAGTACTACAAATTTAGAAGCCTGTTCTCTTTTAATGTGATAATTATAGAACAATAGCACTTACTTAGATAAGAAATTATAGGTTGTATCTTTTTCAAATCAGTCAGTTGGACAAGCACCCAATTTCCTCAGTAAAAGAGGAGAACTGAGAACAAAACTGCACTGAAAAATGGGAGATTAATGATAAGAAAGTAAACTGTGTGGATCAAGCAAACAAACGGAGAAAATATTTCTTTCTGCACCTGGCTGAACAGTGGAAGCTTTCAGAATACCGGAGATACACCAATGCTTCACTTCTACAAAACAAAAACCTTGTTCCATGTGTGGAGCCCCTGGATCCTGGGCTGGCCTGACCCACCTGCCTGCACATAGTTAGGGCACCAGGGCCATAGCTGGGCTTCCAGGGGCCTCCTGCAGCCCCTGCTCTGTGCTCTGGTCTGCAGCTCTGAACATCCTCAGGCACCCACTACTGAAAGCCAGTATTACAGTACTTTTTATCTTTCAGGGGGAAAACATACAAACAAATCTACCTACAGCAAAGCAGTTTTCTCACCACATTCACAGCTCACATCAGCCATGGAGAACATGGTGATAAACAATAACAAACATATGTAAATATCTTCGATAAAATGGGCTAGATGTTTAATAAATCAACAGATCACAATGTTATTGTTGCTCTTGTCAGTATATGTATTTCCTTTTTTGTTTTATTTAATGGCAAACAAAATACTTTCGAAGGTAATTATTACTCAGGGTCATCTTACCTTGACTGACCAGAAGTCAAAGGACAGAAGGAGGAGAATAGTGACAAAACAGGCAACAAAGCTGTTGCTGAACCAGTCACAGAACAAGTAGGTAACAATAGCACTCACTCGGAAAAACAGGTGGAAAAAGGTGGCCAGTGGGTGCCTAGAAAAGAAAACACAAAGCATATATGAAATTATGGGGCAAAAAGGAACGTTACAGTACTTGCAGACAGTGTAGTATAACACAACTATTTTTACTTTAAAATGGTATTTTGGTTTGTAGCTTCTCTTATTTCAAGTGTTGATGTGTATTTTCATTATCAAAGCAATACTATTTTCAATAGCCAAGCTTCAATCTAAAGCTAAAAGATGAATGTGGTGTTCATGTCATAACTTTCTCAAAAAAACCCAAAGTCTGGAGTCTTTCACCAGTGGCCTCAGCACTGTGTGAAGGAAAGTAATGGTTGTGTTCAACACAGTACCCTAAAATCCTCACTGTTTCATGAAATAAATCAGCATTGCAAAGCACAAAATAATTGAGACAGTTCCCATGCCTTTCAGAACTGTTTTGAAAACAAAACAGGAACTCTGACACTAAGAAAAAGTAGCTGTTTGGTGTAAGACAAAATGAACCTTCATATCTAACATCTAAACCCAAACACTTCCTTTTACAGAGGGAGAACAATTTGGGAATCAAACAGTTCTTATGAATTTCTGGTTCTAATTTCACTAGATAGTTATGCTTTGCTCATCAAACAAAATTTTGTCTGTAACAAAATAAAGAATTTCAGTGAAAGAAGTAACTATAGCAATGGAATACTGGCCTGCACAATGGGATACGGGCATTGTGGACTGAGCACAAAGAAATTTTCAGAGTAATATGCCAAGTGCCATTGTGGTTCTGTTTTTAGTTGAAAGGGAGAATTAACTAGAGGCTATTGCATTTAAGCAACTTCTCCCTTGAAGCTGAGTGAATAAAATTTGTTTTCTGAATACAATATTTTTGAGTCAGCAATTGTCTTACTAAGCTCCTCTACCTCTGAGAACAATTAACAGTAGGGTGGCCTGGACCGTAATTAACTATTCAGATATTGAATTTTATTCTATTATTGTGTATAATAAAATGAGATATGTAACATATACAGTTATGATTGTTTATCATAAACCTATAGCCATATATGTATAATAACTACTTAAATATCCTCATTGTAATATTGTTCTATAGCTGTTCAACTGTTCATGTGTTTATATATACATATATGAAATGTCAATACTATACTTGTAGTACTACACACATGAGTGGAGAAGGAAAATGATGCACAGCTGTAGTTTATATTTACTCCTCGTCACGCCCATGTTAACCTCAAACTTTCCAAAAACTTCTTCTGACTTACAACTAAACACATGACATTTTAAGCAAAAGGGGCTTTTTGTGCTGTAAACAGGGTGGGTGGGGGGAGTGGATATTGTGAACTGCCAAAACCAGGCAGTACCTCACTCCTCACACCAGGCTGGACTGGGCTTTTAGAGCTCTATCAGCACTTCAAAGGTGAGAGCGCCTTGGGAGAAATGTTTCATTTTGGAAGGCAGATTCAGCAGTGTTGCTGGATTACAATAAGATTACTGCTTGGATGCTGAATGTGTTCCAATATCAAAATTTGAAGGGTATTTTCTAAGAAAAAAGTACATGAGCTCTCATTTATTACAGAGTTAAACACTTATTGAGGCATGGAATGTCAATCCTCTCACAAGGATACGCTCACCAAACCACAGACAGTCTTGCAGGTTCTTGTCCCATGGGAGAAATGCAGAGATGTATCAAAACTTGCACCTCATTCTTTGGACAGCTCCCTCAGCCTCAGAACATTTATGGTTCCAAAAAAGTAATAATCCAGAAACTAATGGAATCCAGTAAATAAACTGATCACTTCCTCACTTAACAGAACAAATGTGTTCTCTTGATTCACAGCCATCAGATGCAATTTATAGTTCCTCTCATATACAAAGAAGTTTTAATAAGGAGATGATCATCTGTTAAAACCTGAAGCTAAACAATCTGCATCCTTTTTAAACAACTTTCTAGCTTTTCTTCTGATTGCATTTACATTGAATTAAATTGTACTCTATAGAACTCTTTTAAAAGCTAATATCCCAAAATATGATGGCATTAAGAAATAATTGTATAAACATACATTCTTTCTTGTACTAATGGGAAACAGCATAGACTTTGGAACATGTTAACTTTTCGTATTTTTATTTTCTTCATTCAAACCCAGTAAAAGGTAAAGGTAATTGAAACTCTACACTGGCTCTACTTGGCACACATTTGCTCCTGAAAGAACAGCAATCCACTTGCTTGGATTTTGAGTTTTTCCTGTTGCATCTAAACATCCCTGTAGTGTAGAACTGAAGCCTGGAGGCTAAATGGTTGTCATTGACCTCGTTACAATAACCTCTGCAACAATGCCTCTTAGGATAGGAATGAGCTGTTACCAATTTGGTTGCATCCCATATTAAGGAATCAAATTTGGGTCAGCCCTAAGGTATGCTCCTGGCTCACAGGAGAACCATTCCCAGTGCCTGCTCAGAAGTGCCACAGCAGCACTCTACATTCTGGGCGGGTTTTTTTCTGTCTGGTACTTTAAATATATTGAAACAAATTTTGAATAAACGGGCTCTCTGGCTTGATCATCATGTTACTTGGCTGACTTGTAAAAGAAGTGATCATACACTCCTGACTGTTCCAAATCCAGTGCTCTGGTACTGGCAGTGAACTGTAAGGATGGTGTAAGTTATCTTTTTCTAACTTCTTAGGAAAGTGGCCACTAACCTTTTGCTTTCAAGGAGCCCTTTTTCACATACCTTGGAGAATCACAAGAGCACAATGTAGCATACCAATGTAGAAGATGGAACATCTTCTTATGCCCTCTAATAAGACAACTAGTTTTTGCATACCCAGTTGTGTTTCAGACTTGTTTGAACAAGACTGAGAAGTCTAAACACTAATGTTTGTGTGAACAGTATTAACAGTTCTATGTGTATGCAGTTTCATTTCTGCATTCTATAGTAGATCAATTTTCAGTGTGATATTGTCCTTCAGTATTGTCATGAGGGCAAGAAAGAAAACCTGTCTCCAATGAAATGTGTCTACACAAAGTGGATCACATAATAGTCTGGTTTGCTGAACTTTGTTCCCTGCTATTGAGTAGTGTGGACCAGAAGGAACAGATCTCTAGAGGAAAGTAATTGGTGCTGTGAACCCCCTACAAACATTTCAGGGTGGTTTCACTTCATGCCAAGTCTAGTCTGGTCCTGCAGACAGAATCTGTGGCTCATGTGCTCAAAGTACTTCTAAGCTATGTTTCTCAGTTTGGTTTAACCCTTTGGGCTGTGTTCTCCAAGACTGCACGAAAATATAAACCTTCTTTTAGAATGTGTGCTGCTGCTAAATGCTGACTCATTGTGCAGTTACAATGTCCAATACAGTGCAAGGGCAGCAATGCTTCAACAGACACTAGTAAAACAGAGTAATTGTATTGTGAAGCTACAGGATTGCTTGTTGGCTCCAATAACATTGTGTCAGGTTTAACATCTCTTATTTTTCTTTGTTTACCCCTAGAAGAAATATTACCACTGTAATGGACCAGAATAAACTGGGCAAAGTGGAAGAAAGCAATCTAAATCAAAGCTGATTATGTACATTGTCAGTGAGTGCATGCATTAATTCCTTTTGACATAAAACTCTTTCCTTCACAATCTTTGGCTGAAGATTCTTCAAAAGCCACTGATGGAACAACAGCTCTGTCACCTGGGACCTCGCTGTGGGCAGAGCTGCAGAGTGACACCCAAGGTGACAAACCCAGGATTGCTTAACCTGACAGATGAGAGGGGTTAATGGGTTGGATTTTCTTAGGCAACATCTACAAGGATAACATATATATATTCCACACATCACCACATCCCGTGGTAGGAAAACACGACAGTTTTATTGCAGGTATCTCGCAGTGTTCCTTCAGCCAGGTGTGCTGAGCACTGCGGCACATCTGGTTCTGCCGGAGCTGCTCCAGCTCTAACCACAGCACAGTTTGGGTGGCACTGTGGTAACTCTGGGTGTGCCGGGGTTCCGTCCTGGTTCCCGACCGCCCGGCCGGGGGTGATGCGGGGCCTCGCCTGCTGCAGCCCGGGCACCTCCGGGAGGGCTCCGCGGGCTGCCCGTGCCCCGCGTCGCCACCCCCCTGTACGGCACGGGTGCTGGGCGTTTAAAAGGAGTTTTCCGTGCGGCGGAGCAGGAGGGCCCCGGGGCTGCCGCGATGCTGCGGCCTCCTTGCCCTTACCTGAAGCGCGCCTTGCGCAGCGCCAGCTCCTCCTCGCTCCCGAAATCCAGCGACACATCCTCGGTGTCGTCCACCAGCGCCTGCCGGGGGGACGGCGTCAGCGGGCACGGACCGGGGGGCCGCAAATCCCGCATCCCGCACCCCGCATCCCGCACCCCGCAACTCGCATCCCCCATCCCGCTCCTCTCCGGACANACCCCCAGCCCCCGTCATTCCAAACCCCCTCAGCACCCTCAGTCCCCCGCCATTCCAAGCCCCCTCAGCATCCCCAGCCCCTCAGGCATCATCCCCATCGCCCGGCTCGGCGCGGTGCTATTTCCCAGCCAGGACAGGGCTATGGGGCCTCATGCTGAAAACAAGCTCTGAAAGGAAAGAGGAGTGGAGAGCAAGGTGAATGTGTCTGCACAAACAGGGGACACCCGCAGTGTGTGAGCTGCCCCCGCCCTCAGCAGCCCCGAGCCCCTCTCTGTGGGGCAGCTGTGGGGTCCAAGGCTGAGAAGGGGCCATGGGTAAAGTGAGGGTAACCCGGCCCTTCAGGCTGAGAGCACTGGGTTTGTTCAGCCTGGAGAAGAGGAGACCGGGGTCAGGCCACGTCGGGGTCTGCACCTTCCTCAGGAGGGGCAGCTCCAGTCTCTGCCCCCTGTGAGCAGTCATGCCATGGAGCTGGGCCAGGGGAGGGTTAGGAGCGGTGTTAGGAAAAGGTTCTTCCCCAGCAGGGTGGTGGGACACTGAACAGGCCCCCCAGTCACAGCACCAAGGCTGACAGGGCTCGAGTGTCTGGGCAATGCCTCAGACACAGGGCAGGGTTCCTGTGCAGGGCCAGGAGTTGGACTCAATAGTCCTTCCAACCCAGGGTATTCTATGATCCTATGATAAAGATTTCTCCTCCCTTTTTTTGAATTTTTTTTAATTGCAGGTGAATTGTGCAGCAGAGTTAAGGAAGTGAAACAAGACAGCTGAACTGCAGGATAGGAGGAACAGTTTCACAACAATGAGGGGAAATTGTCTGGTCAGCTAAGCCTGAAATGGAGGATCAAGGAAAATCACAGCCATGTGTAGCTCTGACTAGCTCTTAGTATTAAATTAGCCTGCAAAATAGTTACATCTTAGTTCTTCTAAAACATCTAACTAAACCAGAATGTATCAGTTGAGTAAGGATAGAAGTTATATATATATATATAAAAGTCACTGAGGTGAGCATTCCAAAACCAGTAATTGGAAAGTAGCTTTGTGTAAGATTTGTTATTGGAGCAAAACAATACCTAATGTGTCAGAGAAATAACAGTAGAGCTGTTCTTAGCAGGGTTGTAATTGTAAGGGAGGAAAGGTTTATTTTGTTGACCAATAATGTTAATGTTGTGGTTATTGTATTTTGGCCTTGGTAGTGTTAAAACAACACTTACAGTGTGCTAGTAAGTATAATACACAAAAAAAACTGAATAGCAGTTTGTAATGTGATGGGATGGGTCACCATAGCCTAAAATATTAAAATATTTCAGTGGACTTTCACTCCCCAAGAAGNGGACTCAATAGTCCTTCCAACCCAGGGTATTCTATGATCCTATGATAAAGATTTCTCCTCCCTTTTTTTGAATTTTTTTTAATTGCAGGTGAATTGTGCAGCAGAGTTAAGGAAGTGAAACAAGACAGCTGAACTGCAGGATAGGAGGAACAGTTTCACAACAATGAGGGGAAATTGTCTGGTCAGCTAAGCCTGAAATGGAGGATCAAGGAAAATCACAGCCATGTGTAGCTCTGACTAGCTCTTAGTATTAAATTAGCCTGCAAAATGGTTACATCTTAGTTCTTCTAAAACATCTAACTAAACCAGAATGTATCAGTTGAGTAAGGATAGAAGTTATATATATATATAAAAGTCACTGAGGTGAGCATTCCAAAACCAGTAATTGGAAAGTAGCTTTGTGTAAGATTTGTTATTGGAGCAAAACAATACCTAATGTGTCAGAGAAATAACAGTAGAGCTGTTCTTAGCAGGGTTGTAATTGTAAGGGAGGAAAGGTTTATTTTGTTGACCAATAATGTTAATGTTGTGGTTATTGTATTTTGGCCTTGGTAGTGTTAAAACAACACTTACAGTGTGCTAGTAAGTATAATACACAAAAAAAACTGAATAGCAGTTTGTAATGTGATGGGATGGGTCACCATAGCCTAAAATATTAAAATATTTCAGTGGACTTTCACTCCCCAAGAAGATATAAACTCTTTGAGAGTTGTCATGAGGTAAAATTATTAAATAATTCTGTGCACCTGAAGCTGCCCTCTACTGCATTTGCTGGATCAACATGCACTTCTGCTTCCAAGCACTGTATTAACAGTAACTCAAACAGAACCAGCTCTGCCTTGGAAGGAGCTCCTGGAACTGCACTGACAGAAACCTTCAGCAGCAGAGGGAAGTCTCACATCTTCCTGACTGCCAGATTTTTCATCTCGGCTGCTGTATCAGCCCCTCTTGCACTTCTCAGTGCAGTTCTGGCAGCAAATCTGGTGATTTGTATTTAGTAATTCTGCAGTGTTGCTGTATTGTCTGAGCCATTGCAGTTTTGTTCTAAGAAAACAACTGTGTGCTATGTTCCTTATCAGATAAAGCAGTACTCCTATGGGAGAAGTGACAATTATCCTGTCATAGCATTAGGTATCTGATTTACTGCCCCAGTTTCTTTGATTTTCCCTTCTTCCAATGCTTATCTCCACTGACTCACTGTAGGGATTATCTGTTTTCCTGACAAAGCCTATTATATAATCCCACAGGAGACTATCACTATACCATGCAAATGATTTCACTAAATTCTGTAAAATCTACATCAAATTTTGCTGTATGATTATTCAAGATATTTTAAGGGTCATCATTTTCTTTCAGAGCAAATTAAGAGCTAGAAAGAAGCCTTGGTCACTAGAGGAATCATTGGTCAAATTCAGAATTTCTTCATTTTGGGTTTACTGGAATAGAATTCTTCCTTGTTTTAAAATAAGTACATCCGAGTGAAACCTTATTAAAAGTTTCTAGTGGTTTCTAGGATTTCACAGAACAGACTGTTCCATTTTCAACACTTTTTCTGAGTTCTGGTTTAACTACAAATTATTTGAACATTGGATAGGTTACCAACATCCTAAAGGTGTTGTAAGTTCTGAAACACTGCTTCAACAGCACCTGATGTGAGGATAGTTGCACTGAATTTATTAATTTTGCTTTGATTTTCAGGTTTGTACACAGGAAAACCTTGATCATTTATGAAATATATTAAGATTTCACTTAATTGCTCACTGAAACATATAGCATAAAATAGTTCGAAAATACATCACTTGCTGCTGTGCACTTGCAATTTCCTCACAGGCAATCAAGCCTCTCCTGAGACAAATAACAGCCTCTTTACTGTAGAGCGTTATCAGTGCCAGGGGCTTGATAGGAATCACAGAGGAATTTCTCTCACTTTCTGTTTCAACAATAAACAGAACCTCCTCTAAGATTAGTATGGTGTTTTATTCACAGGGCTACCAAGAAGTCATCTGATTTCTTTCTCTTTGGAGCACCACCCAGAATTTGCAGGATATGACATCAGATACTCTCCCTGTAAATTGCCAAAGGACAGGGTGAATAACTTCACTGTTTTTGCTCTGGTTTAAGTGTCTCAGTGGTGTTTAGCTGAGTATTCCGTTCCTCTGAATGTTGAAGAATATTGTTAATCCTATAATAACTCTTACTTTCATTAGATACACTTTAAAGGTTTGTTAGAGGTTCAATAAAATGCTTACATTTTGAGGAGATAAGGCAAATCAGAGAAGGTTCTAAATACATAACTTTCTAATAGCATCACTTTGTAATTAGTTTGTAAGAAATGATTTTCTGCTTTGGCCCAGAACCAGTTCCTATGGATTTTTTTGGCTGTAAATGCCTGAATTGCTGTAACTGGCAGCTCTGTACTAACAGGGGAGGAGCCACAGGCAGCATTTACTTGACAGATCATGTCAGTGTCTCTTAGCTGGGTGATGCATAGCAATAATCAACTTCTGTCCTAAACATAAACAAGGATTTTTTTAAAAAATGCTTATATTGATCCTTCATTCAGTTATGGCTAAAGCGGTGAAAAATAATTTTTGAGTATCTGAAGAAAGCAGTATAAATACCCATTATAGCACAGTAACTGGTTGTGATTCTAAAAAGTACAGCAGTAGTTGCATTCCTTTCAGTTAGGAAAAGACAAAGAAACATTATATGTTTTTATTAAACACCTTATTTTATCGTCTGTATTCACTGTGTGGCTTTAGGCCTTATTTAACTCAAGCTGTAGGAATCTCTAGTGCAGTTACCTGGGAAACAAAAATCTTTGAAATTATAAATGAGATTGCTTCAGCATCTTTCTCTATTTAGACTGTGCTGTGGTCACTTAGAGACAGCGAAAACAAATGCATACCAAGGCAAAGTCATCAGCTCTCTTCCAGCCTGGGGTGCAGAACTCTTGCTGTGTTTAGCTGTATATATCTCTTGTTATGTTCAAAGCTTTAGCCATTCTCAGCTGCAGTTCTTGGTACTTGATACTTTTGCAAATAATTTCTTATTCCTCAAATTAGGAACTCCAGAAATAAGGTACTTGGGCTGTTTGGGCACTTGTCAAAAGTTTGGTTTAAGCAACTTCATAGATCCCCTGCAGTAGGGAGGGCTTATCCCTACACTCTGGGATCTGTTTCCCAGAATTGCAGTGATTTCATCAAAAGAGGTGCTTGGAGTCCCTCCTTCCTTTCTCATATGAATTTAAAATGCCTGTGCACTCTCACACAAGTATCCAATACCTCTCTTTCCTTAGGCCAGTCCTGTATAGGCTTGCTGAGGGAAAAAAAAATACAATAATGATCTTAATCTATTAAATAAAAAACCCTGAAGCTTATTGAACAGTTGAGAAACTTAGTACAATAGGAGGTTGATGTGACAAATTGAGTACTGTTACTCCTATTAAACTGCAAATATAGAAGTTAGTCAATACTAAAAGCTGAAGTTGCTTATAAAATCCATAAGCTGTTTATTCATTTGCTTTTTTTCTTGTAGTCTTTTTTTTTTCCTCCCCCATCTGCTAGTAATACCTACTTAGCCTTGTTCAGCTCCCTGAGATGCTTGTTGGACAGTTCTTCAACCACTTTCACTGGCAATTTCTACTTCATATTTTGTTGTGGGGTCTGTGGCTAAGCAGCTTTTGCTATACTTGCTTACATTTATTGTTCTTATTTATTCTAAATTGGGGGGGGGGGCAAAGGCAATAACTTTATCAGAAAAAAAAAGAAAAGCAAAATATAAACTAAGCACAAGGTAAGAAAGGGTTCCTAATCTGGTGATGCAATGAAATGAAAAACCTGTACCTACCATCCTCAATTCTTTTGACTTGCAAATTTTTTTTGAAGCAGCCTGTGGTCCCTATTTCTAGAACATCATTGTTTAATAGTATCTTTCCTTCATTTATTAATACTTACTTTTCTAGTTCACCAATTAGCTTTGGCTCTAGTATTCTCTAATATTCCATGTACTCAGTCACAGAGAACTTGAAGGAATATTGGAGGAATTAAAATTCATGAAATCCATACTATTTCTGTAGGTTGGAATCATATGAAGAGGATGAGGTGCTCAGGATTGATCCTTAAGTCATTACATCCCCCATATAAGCCGCAGGCACATTGAGTGCCTTGGAATGGGATCTGATCCACTGACTGCATATCCTTTACAAGATATACCAGATGCTGCTGGGGGTAACTCACTCTGCAGGGAGTGCACAGCTCTGAACCTCTCCTGCAGGCAGAGGCCCAACCTCTTCAGGCAAAATTAAAAGCAAGGTTCATGTCTGTGGCCTCTGAGCCCCTTTTATAACTGAGTCTGTGATTGAAGAGAGACCACAATTCCCTCTATGGCCTGAAAGGTGACAAGCCTCAACTTCCCAGCCGACAAGGGGAGGAAGTTCCAGGCTGTACTGGATGTCTCCACAGCTGTTCCTGTGAAAGCTGTTCTGCCTGACTCCACAGCTGGAGGGTGAAGCATTTGTTTCTCCTGTGAATAGGCCTGAATTCATGAGCCACACATCTTTAAAATCTATAAATAATCACCAACTAAAAACACTGAAATAAACCTTGAAAGAGGGGCAAGACCCAAACCTCTTTGTTTCTCAGGGAATGCACTGACTGTCTGACTTTTATCCCAGGGCAGAGCAGCTTCAGAAGAGGGGTGTGAGAGTTCCCCTTGTCCATGGCAGAGCAGCCCAGAGACCACACTGCAGGACTGCAGGACCATGGACCTGAAGCTCCTGGAGAAGCAGGTGGTGTGACCTTGTCTGTGATACCACAATCACTGTGCGCAGTTACAAGAAAAACAGCACAGCTACTGGAATGGAAGTCATGGTAAGAGCTGGTTTATTCAGCTGCCTAAAGGCAGAGCTCCTGTGTCTGGCATGGGGTTTGATAGCTTTTGTGTCTGGTGTGTATTTAGTTGACGAAGATCAGAAATGCTCTAGGGAAGCCCCTAAAATATGTGGTTTCTTCAACTGTCAGTTTAGTATTTTTTGCCCGGTTCTCTTGCCTCAATCTGAAACTTGACACAGTCTGTGGTTTTGTGTGCATCCTTTTTCTTGTTTAGCTTGGGTTTGCATTTGTCTTCTGTTTTATTCTGCAAGAATAAAATTCTTGGTTTGTTTTATTTCAGTGTAAGGGAAGTTATGGGGGTTTTATGTCACATGCTCCAATCTACCACTGTACTCCATTAGTTGCATGAATTCCAGTGATTCCTTTATTTTCTTCTTTTTTTTCCTTTTTTCTTTTCTTAACTATAGATAGATTATAAGTCCATTTGTTAACAAGATGAATACTGCTGTGCACTATCTGTCCCAAAACTACTGCTAAGAGATCTGTGTGTTTGTGATGCTCACAGACTTTTTGTAAACGAAGGCAAGGCAGAAGTTGCCTCAGTGTCTTTCCCTCAGTCTGTAGGGCAGGCAGCAGCCAACTTTTAATGGAAATGCTTCACACTGCGTCCTTGGCTTCCTGATGAAATGCCTTGTGCTAAGAAAAATAGTATAATAAGAGCAAGCACGTTTATAAATCAGCAGTGCTTTGGCAAAGTATAACTAAAACAGAACAATTTTGTTGATTTCTGGGTGGTGGGGATGTGTTGTTTGGGTTTTTTTGTTTGTGTTGCTTTACGTTGTTTTGTTTTACTTTGTTTCTTTACTGGGAAGTTCCAGCATGTGCCATAGCAGCATCATTCTAGTGCCAGTGAAAGCAACGAATCACTGGTATTCAGGTGAGAAAGGAATGTTGGAATTCATAGTTTAACTGTGGGCCTATCAACACAAAGAGAGTTTAGAAAATACTTCACAGAATCACAGGATATTCTGTGTTGGGACATCCACAAGGATCATCAAGTCCAGCTACTCCTCCTCTCCAACATATACACAGATCCTCTGGTGAACCAGATTAAAAAGTGAGTTTAGTGCCTCAGAATTATAAGGTGTCTGCACTTTTATCTCTCCTGCTGCCCATCACAAACCTCAAGTCTTGAATTCAGCCTCAAATGTCAGTAAGTACTTCCCCTACTTAAATCTGCAGCAGTTCCACGTGGCCAGTTCAATTTTTTTGCTTATAAAGATCTGGAATTTAAAGTAGAGAGCCTTCCTCCCATATACGATTGAAAAACATTAGAGATTTTCCTCCATGAGTTGCCAGCCTGTGCCATGGACAAGGGCTGCTTTGACTATCAATGGCCAGTATGGCAGTTGAGAAAAACTGCCCCTCTCACAGTCTCTTTAATCTAATTTGCATTTCTGGTTGCGCAAAAGGTGGCAAAGAACAAGTTTTACAATGGCCCAGCTATAAAAATGGGTATTTGGTGGGTAGGCTGGAGGGGTAGCTGCTCTTGCATTACACTCAGCTCTCTTATCCTCTTTGTCTGCTCCCAGTGAGGTACTTTGCACTCTGCCTGCCACATTCTCAAAATGCAGTTAACAAAAGTAAATCTTTAACAACAAAAAACCGAAAAGTTAATTTGCCAGAAAGGTACTTCCTGTTGGCTCATTATCTGTCAAGTTTTGAGGCTTAAAACACAAAGGTTTAAACAACAGAGGGGGACCACAGTGTTCAAGTGCAGGTCTACTTTTTCTTTTAGATCTCTGGTTGTTATAGCAGAACCTGCAGCCTTGAAATGCATACTGGAGAAAAATTTCTAGGCCAGTCTTGGGGCTTACCGATGGGATCTTTAAACCCCAGTTTGCTACATGGCTGCCTAAACAAGCCTGAGGCTGAGTATGGGATAAGTATTCAAATATAATCTAAATATTTTTCCATATATTTGCTACTAGATTTTACTGCATTGAAAGCTGCCATGATTTCCCTCCATTGTCAGATACATTTGAAAGTGGAGCAGTAATTCCACTTAGTAAGAAACAATGCACTGAGAGGAACTTGCTAAATCTTTATAAAAATTTTAAGTACACTCCTGTAAATTCTGGTGAAGGTTCAAAATACCTTTGCA
This sequence comes from Campylorhamphus procurvoides, assembly GCA_013396655.1. NCBI lineage: Eukaryota > Metazoa > Chordata > Aves > Passeriformes > Dendrocolaptidae > Campylorhamphus > Campylorhamphus procurvoides. The sequence goes on from WBMV01002265.1 coordinate 1,022,740, forward strand.
GAATAACAAGAATTTGGTTCTTCTTCCAAACACTTGTGTTTGTGGTCAGTATCAGAAAGTGCATGTGAAACCCTGGAAAAAGAAGTTGTCTCATTATTCAGTAGAACAATTTTAACTTGCAGTGCAGGTAGGTAACAAGTTTTGCTGTAACCATATAAATGGCAACTGAGAATAGCAGATTAATTGATCTTCTTTATGGAGAAGTAAATTCCTTGGATCTTTCATGTGTATTATCTCACTCAGAATTTGCCTTTTAAAGTTGCTGCCTACATTGATTCAAAACAGAGAAAACATTAGTTTTGTTGGGGTATGAGTAGGAATAAGGTCCAATTCATTCAGGATAGGATTGCTTCTGGAATATTGCATGAAAAAGACTGTTCCTCTTACTTTTATCAGTGTAAAACTACACTGAATAAGATGCTTCTCCTTTTACTTCGGCATCTTGTGAAGCAGAAGAAATGTTGAAGGCAGCTAGGGCTTTCCCTTGTAGAAAGTTGGGAATTTCTTGCTGTCACAACAAATCTGAATGAGTTTACCACAGCCTGGGGAAGAGAGAAGTTTCAGCTTCTCCTGCAAACAATGTGCTCTTGAATGGGTTCAACAGATTTAAAGAAAACCAAAAAAACCAAAAAACCAAAGGTTTTTTTGGTCCACTATTTGACCAGAGAGGTTTTCAGAAAGCTTTCTCAGCATTATCAATCACATTCAAGATTCCTGTAGGCAGCAGCTGTCCTAAGTCTCCTTCTTGACAGAAGGTGGAGAGTCCAAGCCACCTGAGAAGCTGTGGATTAAACGTAGAAACTCAAAGTGTAATCCTCAGCCAGTTTCTGCAACTCATTGAGCTGCTGCACCTTAGTGCTGCAAAAGCCAGATAAAGAAAGCCTTGCTCAAAGCTCCAGGGCATAAAGGGGATTGGTTGTGAGGGGATAAACTACTGTGAGAATGGTAGACTTCTTCTTGGGGAGAAAGGACTTCCCTCCAGAGGATAGTTCCCTCCAGAAGCAGACAAGCAAGTGAGCAAATAGCTTGGGATACATCAATCTGATTGCCACTTAAGCATGAGAAAAGCAGATTTTCTGCAAGTGTGTCACACTTTAAGCGTTTTCCACCTGCAGATGTGCCCTGGTGATGTTCACCATGAACAGGAGATGATAGACTTTTCAACCCAAATACAGTATTGTTTCTTCTCTTGTGTCTGGACTGGATGGCCATTGCACGGGTGTTAAGATACAAAGATGCCAACTTTCCACATGTTTTAAGGATTCCTGATGAGTTTTCCAACAAGGTCTGCAAGATCATATTCTGGGAGGAAGCCTAGTTTCTATGCAGCTGTGCCTGGCTTTCTCTAGGCAGTAGGCAAACACACCAAGCAATAATGTGCTCAAAGTACTCTGCCTTTAACCTCAAAACTGATTATCTTGTTAAGACCAAAATAAGGGAAAGGGGACAAGAGTGGCTTAAGCTTTGAAAGCTCTTTTGCTGCTACAGTCCTAATTTACAATAATTAAATGTGATTTCTATTTCTGATTTTGTTTTTGCATTTGTAGCAAGGAAAAAATTTCTTACCATCTCGACAGCTGATAAAATCCACGAAGGCTCGTGACATCCCCAAGTGCCACGTACTGAAGGACATAAGCGGCCTATATTGGTTCTCTTTCAGCTACCTCACTGCCCCTAGGAAAAGTGGTGAAGTTAAATGCTGACATTTTACTGATATTATTTAGGTTCCAGAATTAGCTGTGGACTTTGGCCAGCATCGTATTTACTTAGAAGTGATACTTCCCCTCATTGCAGAGAAATCAAAAGCACAGCTTCTCCTTTTTAACTCACTTTCCTCTTTAAAATGTATCACAGCACAAACAATGCATGTGAAAAAGAGAACTAAGTCAGGCCATACGTTTTTACTATTTGTTGCCTCTTATAGTGCTATTGCTTAGCACTTTCCATTGCTAAGGCAGGTCTTTTTGTTTGGACCTGGAGAAGAACAGTACCATGACAATCCTTAGAAGTGATACAGCTGCTATGAAACATCACTCTTACCTACAAAAGCTGTGTGTGAGTTAGAGAGGATCCATAGAACAGGCAAGGAAGATGAGCAGAAAACAAAACAATGAACTGCTGATGCCTGTATGTTATACAGACTTGAGTCATTATAATCAGAAGGTAGAAAATTGCTTTTCCCTCTGTCTCTGAGACCACTTTTTTAGACTACTACAGTAGACGAACTATGATTTGCTCCAGCAGGTCCCTTCTGCTGTTTCCAAGCAGCTTATGAATGTTGTACAAGAAGTGGACAACCAGTCTTTGCTGCAGTCATTAACTGGATCACTGTGAGCAGCAGTTAAACACTTATTCCTCAACATTTAGTTCTTGAAGTACAGATTCCCTCCTGGGATTTCAGCCTCAGAAGATGGTAAAGAAATCTGCCTGCAGAGCTGGTGAAGGAGCTCATCACTTAAGGGGTTGTGCTGTACACTAGAATGGGGCTAACAAATAACCCTCTTAAATTTTGTATGTATTTCTCAGACAGTGATTGTTTTATTTTCTCCAGTCAAAACAGAGCACGAAAATACAGATTTGTGTGTTTGTGCAGCCTTCCACTATTTACTGCTCTGAATGCTGTTATTTCTGAATGCTGTTATTATGCTGCTTTTCTTCCAATGTGCATAGAGGAATTCCAGGACAGTCTGGATGGTCAGAGAGCCTGAAGAGGCTGATGTTCTGCACCACAGGTTGGGTCCCATGTCTGTAAATACTGGCAACAGATCAGCCACTCCCAGGAAGGACACAGCTTTGCCCCTTCTCTGTGAGCATTTCCCCATGGAGCCTGGTGGAAGTGGATCTCCCTGTGAAGAGAAAAGGCTTACACAGGTCAGTAGCTGTCTTGCTTATGGGAGCTGCTGCCTTGTGTAGAAGCCATTTGTTTTAGAGCAGATGATCAAAGTCTTGCCTTGCTGAAGCTGGAGATCCTGGATATCATTGTGTTTATCAAATCCTACTTCTCATCTTTTCCCTTCACACTCAGGTGGAACTTTTCTTTAAAGCTATAGCCAATGGAACAATAGTACAAAAAGTATTTGCTCCCTTTAGAGTGTAGTCTCTTTCATAATTGATTTCTAATTTGTTTCAGTCTGAAAAAGAGAAAAGCAAGCAAATAAGCTTGCAGAGCCACACAGAAGCAGCTACAGGCATCACGATGGGAATGCTCATGAATGAACTTGGTTTTCAAAAGGTTGTTTGTCTTACACCAGGTACGCACTGCCAAGGTAAGTGACAATTAGATGAATAAACATTCTGTCGGATGCTGCAACATGCTAACTGTGAACACCACGGGCAAGCCAGAAAAGATTTATGAGCTTTTCATAGAACATCTTACTTGTCAATTTAGACCAATGGCAAGAGACTCATACTTGAGATACCATGCATTGATAGAGTCAGTGAACATGTGAAAGACATACTTTCACTTTTGGTACACCAAGCGGAGCTGCATGGTAAGTGTGCACATGCTGCTCGCTTTATTCTTACTCATGGACTGCTCAACAGCATGACTTTGGGACAGGTTTGAACTGGAATGAAAAAGGAGAGGGGAAGAATTTTGGGGAGAAATGGAAATTGTTGCTGTCAGCTCTCATCCAACTGTGAACTCCAACCAAATAATTTGACCTGTTCCTAACTAGTGACAAGAGCAAACTCTTCATAGCAGTAACAAGTGGCCAGTAAAGGTAACAGTGCTTGTTGTATGGGGTTACTATAAGGGAGGTTCCTCTTAGTTTTCCTGTTTGGAATTCCCCCTCTGAGTATTCTGGTTTGCTTGTTTCCTCCTTTCTGCTGTCACTTTCTGTTAGCCCGGGGCAGGACTGGTAGCTCTCCTCATTTTTTGGTACCAAATCCAGAGGGAAAGAGTGGGAACTGTCCACTTTCCTAAGGTCAGTTTTTCCTCAACCCTTGAATGCATGCTTTTTTCATTGTAAATTCATCTTATCTTACCTTTTGTGGGTATTAGTAACTGCAGTGTCTCAGTATGTGGACATGTGTTACTTCAAATATTAGTAAGATGATGTCTGAATGCAGGTGACATTTTGGATGTTTTTTTTAATGAGTTTGTTTTGTGGCTAGCCCAGTTACTTGCTCGGAAGGTTGCTGTAGTTTGTTTCAGACTTTGTTAAGAACAGGCTTGTTTTTTATATAAATGTTGTGCCTGCAGAAAGTGAAACTGAAAATCACTAAAAGAAACTGGCTTATTTCCACCTTTTTCACAAATCTGGCAAAGCAAGCTAGAGCTTTACTTTCCCATTTAGATGGGCTGCAATTCTGTCTTGAAGAAAGTCACTGAGTTAAAATGTAGGCAAGGTGTCTGCTGTGATGCTTTTTTACCTCATCTCCCTGCTGGGATGGGAGAGCTGGGCACAGCTGTGGCACACAAGGCGATGCTGGATACGAGAAAGCAAATCCTGCTCTAAATCACAAGTCTGACACCTGCAGGACAGTATGTCATTGGTCTGCCTGAACTTGTCTCTCTCCAACACCACATGCATAACATCTATCTGTTGTGTTAATCACTGTACAGCTAAGTTCATTAAAAGGCAAGAGCTCCTTTTCTTTTGTGATATTTGTGCTTTTTCTGACTTCTTTAAACTCGTCTCTAAGGGAAACAAAGGGGAATGTGGCAGGATATAGATCCGTTCTGTTTTTCAGCATCATCTCTCTTCTTCTTTCATTTTAGATTATGAAGTCTGTGGGAAGTAACACCATTCCATTGGAAATATAAAGAGCCTCAACAAAAGTGTTATCTCTTGGTAAGTTGGGTAATACAATAGGAAAATTAAACTACCTTTCAGCTGTATAAGCTTTTCACAGATCTGAAATAGAAACTAAAACCTTCAAAGCTAAATATAAGTTGAGCTCCATTATTTGCAATATACAAATTGTCAGGCCGTTTCTGAAAGGAAAATCTGTGTGGTACCTGTGGAGCAGTGGAATTGTTAGGGTTTTAGGTGGGGAGAGGAAAGGGAGATGGATGATTGTAACATGGACGGGATTTTCCCGTTCCTCCCTACTAGCTTGCCCATCTCCCAGGGAGCTGCCATTTCCCAAAACACTGCCTGGAGCAAAAGGCAGGAAACACCCCTGCCTTCTGCTGAGTGTGTTGTGCACCAGGACATAACCTTTGAGGAGTGCCGAAGAAGAGAGAAAATTTTCTAAAGTTGTTAGAAAAAAGTCCTGAGCTTTTCAATCAAAGTACTTTTAAATCAAAGTACCAGAGTTTCACTGGACTCCTTATTTACCGTTCGATATAACCTGCTCTTTGTCAGCCTGCTTCACTCAGATTCATGTGTGGCACTTCATGGGTCTTGAGTGTTGTAGGAAAAAAACATTTCTTCAGCAATCTTTGGGTTTAATGTTTCAACCTCCTGTCCTCATGGCAGTCCTACTCTCTAATTTTACTGTAATCTAAGACTTAGAATATTATGAAAGACTTGGATGTTATGTCATTCTCTGGCTAAAAACTTGCATGGCACTACTATTCTTTTTTATGAATTATCCTCAGCTTCCTAAACTGGTACAAAAATTAAGTTTGAGGGAGTTTTCCTCTGTTCCTAAAATGACTTTACAACTTTTCATTTCCTTAACCTCTCTACTCATGTGGGAGATTATTAGCTGTCAGTTCAAGTGTCAGCAGAGGTTTGGGAAGGAAACCCCCTAACAAACCTCAAATCTCCTCTGCCTTCACCCTATTATTGGAACAGATATTACATTTTTGCCTTTATAATTCTTTTTTGTTCTCTTAAAATCATTTGATTTAGTTAGTAACAGACCCCATTGCCTGGAGTCTTTAACATGATCATTTAAAATATAGGACATGGTTAAATTAAACTATTTGGGCAAAATAACAAATCACAACAACATCCCTTACCTTTAGAAATCTAAAATGCCCCTTCTAACACTTAAGGCTTACATGTAATTTAAGTGAACACCCATCCCTTCTTTAAGTGGATTCTTCATCCTGGAACATTGATGTTACTATTTCTTTTACTACTTTTCCAGCACTTTTAATTCATATGATATCACTTGGACTCTGAAAGAGCACTGAAAAAAAGCAGTGAGTCTCAAAAGCCAACCATATCATCATGCCAAATATACAGAATACAGAGCTGAACCTAAAGTATCCTGAGAAGCAGCTTGGCTGTCTCAGGTGTCCTGAGTCACTGCAGAGGTGACACAAAGGGGACACAGCTCTGCCAAACATGGCCATGCAGCTGGAGTGTGTCAGCTACTGGAGAAAGGAGGTGTTATTTAAGGATTTATAGAAAAATATTTGCCTTAACCAGTGTCCAAACCACAAAGGGCTGAACTTTGTGACTGGCAGGAAATACATCTGGAGGCACCTCCTGCCTTGCCCCCGAGCAGCACATGCCCTTTGTGTGTGGAAGCCTCACAGGATGCTCTGAGCACTTCAGCTTTGCAGGGCCCTGCAGGCTCTGTCCTCCCCCTGCTCAGAGCTCACAGCCCTAGCACAGAAATCCCTACATTTTTTAGTCCTCTGGCATGAAACTGTGCTAAACACCCGTTTTGGCAACACTGGGTGCCACGGGACCCCAAAGAGAATGTAATGTCAGTAAACTAAGTCAAAATAATGTATGAAATAACAGAGGAAGTGCTGAGCAGTACAGAGGTTATTAATCCTTGGCATCATAGAGGGAACCGCTGGGATGCTGTGAGAGAAAAGGGGAAGCTCTGGGAAAGGAGTTACTGCTGTAAACAAGCTTGGTAAAGGTCTGGTTTCATTTTGTGTGCTTCAGTTACAAAATGCAGCAAAACACTTGCTGTCCCTGAGGTATAATTCTCCTTGCCTCTGGCTCTCTCAGTGTAGAAACTTTCATCTTTCAAAAACTTGCTTCTGTACTCCTACACCCTTGGACAGAGGGCTTTGCCTGGTGGCACCATGAATTTAATGCAGCAAAGTACAACTGCTACTAAAAATCTGTTAATTCAGCTACAGAAAGAAATCCCAGCATCCCAAATCCAGTGTAGTCAATAGAGAGACAGTGTCAAAACCAAAAAATGAAGAAAAAAATAGTAGAGTAAGCTGAGGGTCATCCAGACTGGTGAAGCAAAACAAAAAGGGTGAGCAGTCAAGTTTTTCATTCTTGAAAGAGTGTCAGTCTTGATTTTTGTTAAGGTAGAAGGGTATGTCTCTCCCAGTTCTGTGTAGCTGGGCTATAACATCTTGTATATTCTAATTTTCAGCTCTCTGCCCAGACTTGGCACTAGCAAGATTTCCTCTTCATTGCTTCCTGATTTCTTGACTGTTTTAGCTGAAAACATTTCACTTTGCTCATGTATTTATCCACTGAGAAATGCTATTGAAAGAAAAGTTTAAAATAAGAAAAGCTCTCACAACTATAACTTAATCAAAGCTTAGTATTTCCATGAGGATTAAGTAGGCCTACTTAGCCTCTTTCCATAGGATGTGCCCTTTTCATTGTCTGCTCTAATCAAGTAATTTGCTAATCACTGAACTTGGAGTGATACATTTGTGTGTCTTGCATTCCCCTTATGCCTTGTGCTCAGTTACTTCTTTTATCTTGTCTTAGAGGTAATTCTGCAACAGGTTTGTTCACACAGTCCAGCAACTTGGCATTGTGAAAGGCCCGGGTTAGATTTTACGTTACTTCAATATAAGGAAGGGGCAAAGCAAAGTGTTGCAACAAACTGAAAATTTAATCTGGTGTGTTTATAACCTCATTCTTGGTTCTCATGCAGGTTTCTCAACTTTTGCTTTCCATTTATATGCCATGCCAGGCAATAATATCAAATTTTTGTAATCTTGGTAATGTAGTGAGACCACAAAACATGAAAAAGGAGAACTATCTTAGTGCAGGTTACTCTTACTCATTGAACCCCACTGTGTTCACCCACTTTTCAAAGTCCTGGCTTAGATTCTGCTGTTCTTTGCAGCTGAACACAGAAACATTAAACTCCAAGCTGTCCAGAGGGATGACACCATAAAGGGATAAGAAGAATGAGGATCAGTTTACAAAACAGCAGCATGTGGTAGTGGGTGATTGGGTCTGCTCTGCCCGCTTTCATCACAGCTGCAGTGTTGGCTGTATTTTTCCATGTTTGCACCCCTCGGGAAAGGAGAAGGTGCAACCAGGGACAGCAGTGGAATTCTGCTAAGGACAGAAGAATATCTGAGAGCCACTTATTAGATATTCCTCATTGCAAAATATGGTGCTTGATGCCACGCTGAAACTTTTCATGATTGTGGTATGTGGACACCTATTTTAACAGGATATGGTCTGGAAATGTTGCTGGTTGTACACTTCATGCTGGTAGAACAGTATTATGGTGGAGTAAATCACTTGGATGGCCAGCCCAGGTGGCATTTGTATCAGGGATCTGTAAACACTGAAGAGCCAATATTTGGATTTGAAATAGTCTGATAAAGATGATGAATAACCAACACATTAGTCTACACCTGCGGAATATCCAGGAGGAATGTTTGAACTTATTCTAGAGCCTGCTGCAGTAACTGGAAGGAAATAGAAGGGATTTTAAATGGTGTGGATTTTAAAATAAGCTTTACCAAGAAATGTAGCTGCAGCAGTCGAAGCAGTGCTCATATACTGGGTGACTGGAGCAGGGAGCACCTTAGGTCTGTCAGATTTGTCAGACAGTAGGTTTGTGCATGAGTTCTGTGGGGGAAAGAAAATTGGTTAAAAAATAAATGTGGTAGATTCCAAAATGTCAGTGTATGCCATGTTACCAGAAATCAATTCCCAGGGTGACCATGTCATTCTATACAAAACCAACTATATTGTTTGGGAAAGAATTGTAGAAAAGAAGTGTTCTGTCTTTCACTGTTCTTTCTGGTGCTTTGGGGATGCCTCCTAGTGCCACCTCCAGGGCTTAGGAACTGATTGTAGCATCCCAGTCAGAAGCTGCTTCCCTTGAGATAAAATTGTCCTGACAGTAAAGAATGGGATTCTTCTTCCATCATCTTCACTGCAGTCTTCTAATTTCCCCAATAACTGCTGAATCTGTGCTTGTATCATTTATTTTTTGATAAGATACAGGAATTGTCACTTACTCAATACTTGGCACTTCAGGCCCGTGTGGTCAGAGTGCAGAATCCCACTGCTCTGACTGGAGTCAAAGACAGGGGAGTCTCATTGCAAGCTGGTCTGGGTCTATAAGGAACTCAGGGTTATAACTCAGTGCAGGCCCGAGTAATATCAGTTCCCCAGCCTTAAGAACAGAAAGTCACAGTGCAGGAGTTGTGGTTTGGATTGGCAGAAGCTGCGGCTTTGTCAGACTAACGGTTTTGAATTCGATTTTGGACAGCAAGAGACAAACCATGGATTTTGTCCCTGAGAATAGCTACCTTCAATTACTGCACAGTGATATCGACCCATTGCATCTGTGTGCTTTCCTTGATCCCAAGCCACCTGGAGATGGAGAAGGTGACTTCACTACAGGTTAGTAAAATACCAAAAAGTGCTTATTGGGTTAGTCCTCAGGCTGTAAGTTATTGCCATCTCCTCTCAGACACAAAGCTGTCTAATGGCACTTTATCCTGGTGACTGGGCTAAATTCTACACTCCATGTTTTTCTTCACTCCATGGCCTCCCTTGCTCAGTGATTGACAGTAGGATGAATTAGGGATCAAGGACTGACTCTTGTGCTGTCAGAGATGTTTCACTTATGTGAATACTTTTGAGCCTTAGCAATGTCTGAGGTGCTGTACGTAAATCAAACATCATCAGGACATGGCACTAGTTATTGGAAGCTGAACATCTCTGCTGGAAAGGTCTTAGCACAGTCCCAGGCATGGTTTTGGTCTTGGCCAACTAGAAGCTTCACAGGCAGTTTACAGTGTAATTCAGTGCCTGGACACAGCATTGATCTGAACAGGGAGTTTCAATGGCACCACCCTATCCTGAAGAAGAGGATTCATGAGCCTGTGTCATCGAATGGATTTGGGAAGTATATTATTTACTAGGGGAGATAAGGTCTCAGAGTTTGGCAAAAGACAAGGGCTGATTTCCAAGTGACTCTGAATTACTGAGAGTTCAATTCTGTTCCTCCTTAGCCAACTTAAAATGAAGAGCCAAAGCCTTATGCTGAAGTAACAAATCTGCCTGTTCTGCATGTCATGCTATCTGGTTTTTTCACTCCTTGGTTCAGGTATTCCTTGAGCCAATGCATATTCTTCTTTAGGTCTTGAAGTTGATGCCAGCCCCTGTGAACAGTTAAATAATATGGATTTCCTGTGTACAATGGAAAATGGTGAAAATGGAGATGGGTTGAATCTCTGTTCCAACGCCACAGATGCTTATGCTAACATGGGTATGAAAGGAATGTTTTGGTTTTGAATTATTATTTTGCAATCACTTGCTATAGCTATTTCTTACAAATTCTATTTTCAGTCTGAAGCAGTGGCATATACTCAAGTGGTCTGTCCCTCAGGCATAGTAGATCTAAACCTGTTCATAGTGGGGGAACAGATGAAAAGTAGCTTGTGGTTGTTGGGGGAAAATCTCTCTATTAATGTCTTCTTCTGCTTAAAACTTCCTGTCTCAACTTCTCCTTTCTTGTGATCTTTATTTCCTGAACAACAATTTACAAGAAAAACTAATTTAACTCTTCAATTTTACTTAAATTGCAGATTTCTGTTGATGAGGTTAAGCTCACGAGAGTTTTACTGTGAAATTTACTGTGTCATTCCTGTGTTCCTCTTTTTTTCTATGTTGCTAGCTGAATTAGTGGAATATGTGCTCAAGGATCAGCAGGAGAAGCAGGTGGAAGACATTTTCGGTAAGGTTTATATGGCAAAGTCTCGTTTTCCCCATGAAAATGAAGTACATGTTCTGGCTAACATGGGCTTCGTGCCCACAGTTCAAACACTGGTAAAGTTTCTATACATCTAGTGTCTTCCTCTTTCCACCTGAGAAAAGTGTCGCAGGATTTTCTTGGAAAACTGAGGATTTTCTGCATTTTTACAGGCTTTTCTCAGAAATGGCAGATTTATCTCTGACCAAGTTGCTGATCACATCACCATGGCCATAACATATTCACAGTTTAACTGGCCAGTGCTGTAAATGCCCTTAAGTGGCATCACTTTACTCTGAGCACACAGGCAGGATGTTCATAAGTTCCCAGGGGACTTAACATGTATATAAATGCAGCTCACGCACACTTATTTCTGTCCAGGATGCACAGGGCTGCCTGAGGAAGTATGGCAAGTTTTACTTCACACCCAGATCAATGCAACAGTGCCATAACATACTTATAGTGAAGTATTCCTTCATTCAGTGCTTCACCAGAGATACTTGCTTGGCTTCTGCTACCAGATCATTGTTTAGGTAGCAGCAAAATGCAGCTGTTTACTGTTCCAGAATATATATATATATATATATATTAATGTGTGGCTGTTGAGAAATCCATAGAATCAGAAAGATTCACAGAGTATCTGTATAGCCTGTTTTATCTTTGAGCAAAATAATTTGGAATAATTTTCCAAAGGTCAGTCCTTCCCTGGAATAATTCTGGCTACAGAAAGCTCACATGACTTTTCAATTTATACTGCTCCCTGGTGCGTTGAGAATTTGGGGGGTGTGGCACTTAATGGCAATATTTATAATGGTTTTAGAAAAAAACAACATACAGTATTAGTACATAAGTATTTGCCAGTAGAAGAATGGTATGGATAACCTCACAGTTCATGCAACACAAAGGATAAAATAATTTTAGAACCCTTTACTCTGCCTCTTAAAGGATCTAATCCCTTTTGTACAGAAATTGAGTAATTTTACTCATACTGAGATCACACTGTGACACAGCTGTGATGTTTTATCCTTTGCTCATCATTCCAGCATTAAGAAGTATTTTTATTTTATTAGCCACTGAATTTATGGCAATAGATTAATAGTTTGCAGTTCAGAAACTAGCACAGGGTGGCAAAATCTGCATTCAGAGCTCTGTGGGCTTTCTAAATCACGTGGATCTGGATATGTATTTTTTGGTTTTTATCTTTGCTGCCTGTTGGTGTGTTTCTCTAGCTTTTACTTCTTTGTTTAATTTTTCTAGGACAAAGGTTGACATTTGGCCATATTTCATGTTTTTAGCAGGGGACCTTAATTTGGATGAAACAGCTGCTGAAAACACTGAGAAATTTCCTGACACAAAGAAGCAGAAGCGTCACAAACGAAGTAAGTGACGAACAGTGGGAATTGGAAAGGCTGCAGAGTTTGAATTCTAAACCTGCATTGCAGCCCCTCAGTTTTAGCAGAGTCTCAGTGCAGTTCTGCACTCACTGGGTCAGATGTGCTTCCTCTGCCCCTGCTCATGCTGCACGGGCAGGAACTGACACAGCCCTTCCGAGCACAGGATTTACAATTCACAGAATCTGTTGTCCTGTAACATGACATTAAGCATGTTATATTTTTTTCACATTTTTATCATCCATGTGATGGTGTTAACTTTGTTTTCAGTGTATTTATAACTCAGTAAATATTGACTGAACAATTTCCTATTTAATAGCAAGGACAACAGTGAAAGTCTTTGAGTGGCACAGAAAATCTGCAGACTAATTAAAACTTCACAGTCAGAGTGAAATAATATGAGGCTTTTCACATTCATGTTTATACATTGGACCTGTAAGATTCTGAAATGCCTGAATTGAAACTGATGACAGTCTCTTCTGCTTTAAAATAAGTTTCCATGGGGTAAACTTAAAATTCCCAAACTGATTCAATTTTTGTCACTTACTCTCATCTTTCTTTCTTTCTTTCTCTCTCAGGTTCTGCAGAGAGTTGCTCTGATGCTTCAGAACGCAAATACAGGAAAATTGGTAAGTCACTGGCTGAATAGGAAAAGATTATGGAACACATATTGTCTCACGTTCCAAAACCCCATCCTCTGCTAGGTACTGTAACTCTGCCTTCTAGGGAAAGTCTGCTCTCACAGATTTGATTATTTTGAGTATCATACGTTTTCATGTGTCTGCAAAAATCACACTTTTATACCCCTCTGACTAGTTGATGATGTAACAAACCCATGTCCTCCTATCAGCAACTATTACGTCGTGCATCTTAGGACCAACCACATGGTAGCCTAGGAACATTTGGATCCTTATGCTCCAAAAGCACATGTTCCTGACAGGTGGTAGAAGAATTACTTTCTTAATATCAGCACAGTTAGGCTTTTCTAAATTTGTCTGAGAGAAGAAAACAAAACAGTGGAGAACTGTCTCAGTGCCAAATTTTGTAATTTTTATCACGTATACCTTTTGTTTATGATGGGTAATATGACTCAGGTCATTGTTTGGCATATCCTGGGTTTGACCCTCTTTGTTCAAAGCTTGATGTCTTCCAAGACTGGAGTGAAACATCCTAGTGAAAATAATAATTGTGAAGATTTGATTTCTTGGCCCAACCCATGTTATAAAGTCCTTTAAACCAAAGTAAAAAAGGGAGAAAGGGAAATTTCCAGGTTTTGCACACTGTTAGATCATCTACAAGCCAATTCCTGTGGCCAGCAGTCAGGCTGGAACTTGCTCCCTAGGTGTAAACTGGTGCTAATGTTCTTACCCAACTGCAGCCTAAATGGGTGTCTCAGACATAGCTAAAACAGCAAAATGCTCTTCCAATATCCATGTGAGAGCAACCAGTTTGGGATGAATATTTTACACTGTGTTTTGGATGGACATATGACTCACTGTATGTCAGCACACCTCACAAGCCCCCAAGGGGAACTCTGACTACTCCAAACCCTATGGGCCATGTACATGTCAGGAAGGGCAGCCAAACCAGAGTGTATCCTAGGGATCCATCCAGAGAGTGCTTGGATCATGGGACCGTGATCCAAGCTGATTTTTTTGGGTACAAAACAATCTAATTGACAAAAAGGTGGGCTACTTGACAAAATGGGGAATTCATTTAACCTGTCATGAGTGTGTGTCGGAGTATGATCCTGCAAAAGTAAGTGCATCAACTCTTCAGAAGTGTAGGACTACCTACAGTAAAGAGGACAATGTGTGCTAGAATTCAGAGTGGCAAGCAAAGGATGACATTCTTTCAAAGGAATTGAATGGAATTAAAGTTTATGCTTCCCCAGCTGTTTTGATAGCTATAACAGTACCTGTTCTCACCTGACCATAGCAATGCAACAGTCCTTGGGTAGGAAGTTGCAGGGGAATTTATCACAATGATTTATGCATGAGCTGAAAAACACTTTTTAAAGTCTCTTTTTATACTTCAGTAGAAATGAAAGATTCTTTAACAGAATGATATGTCAGTTCCTGATAAACAATGTAAACACAGCCCACTCTAAAGGGCTTGCATTGCAGACATAGTGTAACCTGTAGTGGCACAAACCCTGCTTGGGTTTCCAGCTCCTATTAAAAACATCAGACCACAGAAGTTGATGAAATATAGTCTTACTTTTTGCTGCTAGATGGGAGAGGGAAGGAAAAAGCAAAACCAACTCTGAGAATCAGGATGTGGCAAAACCAAGGAAACTAACAGACTAATTCAAATTAGCAAGTGGGTCTTACTTGATTTGTAAGAAACTTGCCATAAGCAGATGAAATTGTACAATGCAAGAGTCTCTCTCCTCATTTGTCCTATTCCTGAAAGTTAAAAATGCTGCTGGCAAGATGCATCTTTTAAAATTCAGGTGTTAGTGACTATTTTTTGGGAAATACTCTTATAGCTGTCCTTACAAGCACTGTAGTATCCAAGTAGAGAGTCAGAGTCCTCAGTATACTGCACTTGGACCTCTCTGCTCTTGTGCAATATTGAGATGGCAAACTGTGCTTGGGAATTAGCACAACCAATGTAAGACCTTGCTATGTCTAATCTGTCAACCATCCATGTGTAGGACCATTTACATCTAGATACATCTGGAGGTTTCTAGAAATAAGACAGGCCAGGAAAGAGGAAAATAAAAATAATATATAGGTGGTGAACTACTGGGGAGAAAAAATTGATCTGCTACAGAACTTCAAAGATCCATTTTAGATTCTGAGAGCTGAGTATATCTCAAAAAGCTGTCCTGGGTTGTTCTTTTGGAAAATAAAAACTGATTAGAATCAGGAGGTTTATGATCTCTATTGAGATCTTTTCTTTGGTCCCCATAACTTCTAACAATGTGATAACTTTCTCCCTTCATTTTGCTTTTGTATTTTAAAGTGGAAGTCCCTGCAGGGAATGGCAATTTCCTAGCTCTGCCTTTCAACAGCCTTCCAGTGAGCTGCACCTCACTGACCACCCAGCACCTGTCCTTTTCTGTTCCTGCTGCCCATGGGCTGGAAACAAGTTTCCTAATTCCTGGTAGGTACATCTCAGCTACAGGTGTGCACCTGCACACAAGTTGATTTATAGAAGGGGAAAACTCTCTTATAAGTCCTGACCATGAACAATGGCAGGAAAACCAAGTACGGCAGCTGTTTCCATAAGCACCTAAAAGTGTGGCACTCACTAAAAGAATGAAAAATATTCAAGGGAAATTAAAAGGGCTTTGCCCCTAATGAAATATAATGAACCTTTCATTTAGTTGGTGAAGTGCAGGTTATAAGAGAACAGTTATTCACTATATTCTAATCTAAGTAATTACCTACTTGTCTTAAGAATAGGAAGTCACAAAACTTTAATTTAGTTCCAATTTCTTTATCACTCAGGGGTTTATAAAGGACTGAAGAATAATTACATGTGCAATAGTAGAGCAAAATCTAGGTTGTAATTTAGCTCATAAAAGCTAAGCAGTAATCCCAGTGATGGGCTGTGTAGCCACTGGCCTTGGTCACACTGTATTGCAGAGGGTGCTCATGGTACACTGTGAAGTGCTAACGACAAAGACACAGTTCAACACCTCTCACTGTTAAATCTATGCTGCAAAGGAGCCAAAAGCTGTATATAAGTTGGAAGCCTTGAAGTATCTGATGTTAGCTGAAGCAGCAGAAAGTAGCAGAAGAAATTCTGTCACACTTACAGAAACTCAGAGCTATGGCTGATTAAATTGCAAGCACTGAATCATCAAAACAACTTCCCAGTGTGTGTTGAGAGTGAGGATGTTTGGTAGCTGCTTGTACAACCTGCATGGTGTGCAGTTATGCGGGAAGGATGTAGTGCTGAGGATGGTAACATTAATGCAGATACTATTTCCGTGTTTTCTCTCCTCTGGATCTCTGTCTATACATTTACAGACATTGCCTTAAGAACATTTCCTTATTTTAATAGAATTTCTCCTCAGACTTTCAAAAACCAGTGGCCACTAAAAGCTGAGTAATCCCTTGTATTTCACATTCATTGTAACTTTTAAGAGTGTTTTTTCTAATGGGTTCTATGGACTTCATGTGATCCTATGAATTCTCCACAGGGAATGTTTGCCTAGAAGCTGCCAGAAAGGGTAAGTAGCTTTTAGGAAGCTTTTTCTCTCTTAGATACCTGTAGAAACTAGATGCCTTTAAAAACTGAAGAGTAATTATTCTGCATTCATTTCAGGATCATCAGAACTTTTGACTGCAGAGTGCCTACCTGTCAGTATGAAAGGGAGCCAAGAGAATCCAGGCTTTGCAGATCCTCCTCAGCAGATATTTAACTTCGTTCTCCAGAATGGTATATCTGATCTTATAATACATCCAGGTAAGAGCAATAGCTTTTCATCCACATAAATAGGCATAAAGTACTGAAAAATCACTGCTGCCAGCAAAGCACTGAGTTTGGTTACTGATAGCTATGGTATGCTGAACACTATCATTTGTTTCTTGCCAGTGCTCACTTCTTCCATGGAAACACTCATAACACCAAGTTTTCCAGTCAGTTTAAGTGGTAAGTAGAAAATTGGTTTTTATATATGTACAGCACTTTGAACTGGGAGAGGAACCACATTACTTCTACTCAAAGCCAATTATCCCCTCCAAATCTTGCTCATATTGACCTTATTGAGGAAAATAAAAAATGATGGCATTTCCTTCCTTGTACTGATCACTGGCTGCCTAATCTAATCCAGAATCAAGTGCAAATAAGGGAGTGTAGAGCTACAGGTTCAGCTGCATTTTAGCAGCCAATCCACTGTGTTTGCTATGAGGTCCAGCTCCTGGAATAAATAAGTCTTGTCTAGTTAAAAACATGCAAGGCCCAGTGTGCTTGAGCCCCATCAGAAAGCGGGAGGTGTTCTGGTCGTGGCACAACCTGAGAGCTCACATGCTCAGTCAGTGCTGGAAACCAGACTGCAGCCAGCACCCCTGGGAGCCCCCAAACCAAAACAATGATGACTTATTTAACTAAACAACTCAGAGAGGCTTATAAAGCAATCAGAGCCTTGCTCAGGATATAACCTCACCCGTGGTAACAAACTTCGCTGAGACACCTTCCTTCCAGCCCTGGCAGAGCTGTTGGATCAGGGGGTTTGGTGTCAGGGATTGCCGCTGGCCCCTGCAGCTGCAGCAGCACAATACAGGTGTTCTGTTGCCCTCTGGTGGCTCCCAGCGCCGCCAAAGCCAAAGCATCAAGTGGGGAGTAAGAGGCAAATACCCCTAGGTTTGGAGAAGTATTTGTAAATAATGTGAATACACAACGCTGATAATTGCAACTGTTTTACAGCAGCACAACCTATGTATGTTGCAAGGCTCAGAATTCCAAATGCAGCAGAAATATTAGCACATGAGATGCCAGGCCAGTGTCTTGTCTTTTTCAAAAATTATTCACTCCTGACTGATTCGATCAGTTTCTCATCTAAATGTCTCATTACAGCTTTTTTGCTTTGCCATTCTGTTTTCTTATTTAATAAAATAAATATCAAACAAAAAACAAGTGCTTGCCTGAAAACAGGCACAACCCTTCTTTATTTAATATCTTAGGTCAATTTTTCTACTACAAGGAGGAGAGTTGTCTTTGTATCAAATGTATTCTTTCACTGAAAAAAGAACCTGCTTATTAGAAGTCTGTGGTGCTTCCCTGCTAGAAACAACTCTGAACTCAAACTGTTCCAGAGATTGCTGGCATGTAGGGTAGAAATTAATTTCCAGATCTCTGAAACTCTAAGATCTGTATTTTTTAAACCACATTCTACATCAAGATGGTCAGGATGATGATATTGTATGAAATGCATCTGTACAAATTTAGGGAGATTAGCCTGGTTTGATTTGGGTGTACTTTTGCATATCTTTGCTGAGCATGGTTACAAAATTATGAGATTACAGTCTCTGTCAATTTAAATTCTGTCTTGCATCTGCAAAGCTTTGCCTACCAACAGTTTTGTCCAAACTGATACTCTGTCATTATCAGCCTGTAAAAATATGCTCTCTCTGAAATCTTCCCATTTCTTTGTGTAAAGCAGACACTGCACATCTGACCCATGTGCAAAAGTCTGCAGTAGTTCAAAAGCAAACAGAGAAAAAGAGGTTTGGACAGCAACAGGACTTTGTCAGGCAAAGTAATGGGTAAATTCTGTTACAACAGTCACTTCTCTGTGACTTTCATCCTCAGTGCTTGGTTACAAGGTGTAGAATAACAAAAGAAAGCCATTGCTTTTGAAGACATAAAGAAGCACTAGGTGTGAATGTGTATTTATGCAAAACACCGACATTTGAAAAGAACAGGGGATGTCACCTTGCAATGACAGATCTGCTTCATGCAGCTGTCAGAACAGCTGTTGGCTGTTTGGTGCCATAGTGCCTGCAACTGCACGTCAGCTGAATCCCCCTGCTGTGAGGACTTCTTTCCTTTTCCTTGTAAAATAATCAAAATATCTCCTCCTCCGGATATATGTTGCAATGAACTTAAAAATTTGCATTAGTCTTACTGTTAAAATTAGTAAATCTGAATCAATGACTATCTAAGTGTCTTCTTCAAGTGTATTGTTTTGTTTCTCCGGATTTAGAAATGTTTAAAGAAGTTCAAGATTCCATAATTCGTTCTGAAGAACTTTTAAGAACGGCAGGTGAGTTTAGAACTCTTGAACTTAAACCTTCCAGTACTTTTTGGCAAAAGATTCTGTGTCTCTTTCCATACAGAAAAGATACTTATTGTAGGAATTTTCATTCAACAATTTATGGAGCTGTTCTGGGGGGCTGAGCACAATTCCTGCTTTCAAGATGTTAGACCTGACTCCCTTTAGGTACCTGGCTGTAGTACCTACTTGGCAGGTCAGTGTGCTGGCTGGTTTTATCATCTGTGTAGATAGCTCCAAAATTATTCTGTTCATAGATCTAAAAGTGCCTGTCGTGCCTGCACTTCTAACCTGTGTGGGATAAATCCAGACTATAGGCTTTATGGGAATGGATGTATTTTCACCATATTACCACAGTACTTAAACCACCCTGAAGTGATGTTGTAATTTGTGGACTGGTTTCTTCAGTTGGTGTGTGCTTTTTATTTCTGTAGAGCTGGTGGAAACTTTCCGTACATCACTGAAGGATTATTTCCGAGACACCTGCAAGTCTGTGACCATGGAGCGTGAGGTAGCTCTGGATCACCTGTTTATTGATGCGACACTTGTTCAAAGCCAAACTGAAACCAGGACTGGAAAGAATAGTGCAAAAGCAATGGAAAAGGAGCTGGTAACTTGCAGTCCGCAAGAGAAGGAAAAGATAGCAATTAACAGAAGCCAAATATTTCAAATCCCACAACGTAAAGGCTTAGAGACTAAAGTGATTGTGGTGCTGGGAAAAGCAGGAATGGGCAAAAGCATTCTTGTTCAGAAGATCTGCCAGGACTGGTCCAATGGAGAGTTTTCTGAGTTTGAATTTGTATTTTGGTTTGACTGCAAGCAAATAAGCTTGCCTGAGAAGCAGTACACCCTGAAGGAACTGCTTCTTGAATTTTTTGTAAAACCTCAAGAGGGAAGCAAAGAGATATTTGACTATATATTGCAAAATCCTGCTAAAGTCCTTCTGGTTTTTGATGGTTTTAAAGGATTGCATGATCACGAGAATTTTCCTCGTTGCTCAGCCAGCGAGCCTGAAAAAGATTTGTGCAGTATAAAGGAACTGCTTTCAGCACTCATCCAGAAAAGGATACTCAATGGTTGTACTCTACTGTTTACAGCAAGACCAAAAGACAAAGTGTACCAGTATGTGTCCAAGGTGGATAAGACTATTGAAATAGTAGGATTTTCCCCTCAGCAGAGAGAACTGTACATAACCAAGTACTTTGAAGGATTACCCGGCTGTGACAGTGCACTGAAATTAATCAAAGAGCAGGAGTACTTGTTCAGTCATTGTTACAGCCCTGTTATGTGTAAATTTGTTTGTTTTCTCTGCAAGGCACTGCTTGAAATGGGAGAGGAAAGCCTTCCCTCAACTCTTACTGAAGTCTTCCTGAAATTTTTCCAGCAGAAGATAATACCTGTGCAAACAGATGTCACAGCCACACAAGATCAAGAGAGTCTCGCTACCCTTGCCCACATAGCCTGGTGTCTTGGAGAAAAGCACCAAAGTGCCATGAAAAGTGATCTTCTTCCTTCTAAGGAAGTTAAAGAGTTTGCTCTGAAATATGGATTTTTCCTGCCATTTGCATTCCCCAAACATTCAGATAGTGAAGAAGAGGAATTTGGGAGCATGTTCTCTGACTTTGTCCTTCAGAATTTCTTGTGTGCACTTCACCTTTTGTCAGCAGAAGAGCTCAGGAATAAAAGTGTAACAAAGTACCTCTCTTTTCCATCCAAAAAGAAAAAACCTTATGACTGGTTAGATTTAGTGCCTCGATTTTTGGCTGGCTTGTTGTTTCTCCAGGATGACCCCTACTTCTGCTCCCTTTCAAATCAGGATGGAATACAACCGATGAAGAAGCAGAATAAAGTCTTGAAATACATTAGAAGGCTGCAGATTAATAACCTCTGTCCAGAGAGGCTGCTGGAGCTTTTATGTTGTATTTATGAAACACAAAGCAATTACCTTCTGCAGCACATGGCCATGAGGCTCGAGCCAGACTTGTCTTTTCTGGACATAGCTCTTACACCACCCGATGTCCATGTGCTGCACTCTGTTTTAAAAAGGTCAAGAAAGGAGTTTTCCTTGGATTTGCGAAACAGCAGCATTGACATGCAAGGGCTGAAAGACCTGGTCAGCCTAAAGAATGTGACATCATTCAGGTTGGTCACTCTGTGTATGTAGGAGTGTGGTTCATAGCACTGTGTTATGTAGATGACACCTTCATGGAACAACAGCTGTCACACCTGTTGGTTTCACATGTTTTGTCACTTCACAGGGCCTCCCTCAGTGACACAGTCAGGCTCTGGAAATCTTTAGAGCAGGCCAAAGACTACGAACTGCTGAAAGCATCTGCAGAGAAATTTATTCTTAATCCCTTTAAGGCAAAGACAATGAAGGACATCAGTAACCTCTGCGACCTTGTGGAGATACAAGAGAAGGTGGCGAATTGGTAGGCTCATTTGTGCTCAGAAATCCTCTTATACTAACAAGTGCTGGACAATGGAGTTCTCTGCTTGTCCAAAGGAGAAGTAACTCAGGCAGTGCAAGCTCTTATATCATCTCAGGGTGCTCTCCTACCCTGGTGTGAGGTGGCTGTCATGGTAGGGAGGAGCAATGACAGCACCATGCAGAATATTCATCAGAACTGCCAATAAGAAAGCCAGCTCTCAATTTTTATTTCAGATTTCTTTTTAATCTCTAAGTATGCCATCTTCCAATTGCTTTCAGTTACATAACCTGGGCTGATCCTTTCCACCTGTAGCACCTGGGCCATAAATGAAAGCCTGGTTTGCACTAGTCACATATGGCCTGAGTCAGTCTTTTAGCTCCTACTGGGGCTACGGGATTGGTTGCAATTAAAAGGACACAAAAATAAAGGGTTTGGGTCTTTTTTTTAATTATTACTTCCATTTTAAGATGTAGAGTATTCTGATTAAAATATACACAAGATAGTTTCATGTCTGACAGAAAAGAGTTGATACAGAAAAATGTATTTTTAAGTTTTATTGGAAAAAGAGCAAACAACTGCACTATGAAAGGCAATTGTCAGATTGCAATTACTCAGTTGAAGAAAGGTCAGGGCAGAAGTTATTCTGAGTTTTCTTGGTTCCTCAGTTAATGCAGCAGTAGTTTATTTCCTGTAAAAGTTTACTAACAAATTATTCTTAAAGCACTGATTTGGTTGCTAAAATATTTATCATACTCTGGTTCCACTGTGATTTATTTAGCAAGCAAGACGAGTCTGGTTGCACCAGCTATGAAATTCCTGCCATCAGAAACCTCAGAAAACTTGATTTTGCGTAAGTGCTGTGCCTCTCTGCTGATTTATATGATTCTATTTAAGAAGGAGAAGTCATGGATATTGGCTGCAGTCCTTGAACTGATGTATAGTTAGTTTATGGTAAAGCATTAAGTAAACCTATTTTGCTTTTCTCAACTAGATTTATTACATGGTCCAAAACTCAGAAAGCGTCATTTCTGCCTCCTGTAGTGATACAGATCGACAGGATTCTACTCATTTTGTTTGATTTTAGTACAAGTGAACTGCTTACCATCAGGTGTAGAACTTGTGCCACAGGGTATAAAATATCTTGACTGTGCTCCAGCTACCTGGGAGAATAATTTTTTTCCACAGAAATGCTCAGCTTTTCTATCTGATCTTCTGATGTAATTTTCCACTGTATCAGAGCTTAAGCCATGAGAGAATTATGTCAGAAAATGCCTCCCAAATAAATGATTTAGCAGCCTTTTCCTGGAAGAAGAAAGGTTGACTTGGAAACACTGACTTTAAAAATGAAGTTTTAGTAACAGTTCTTTTTCCCCCAAAACTTTAAGCAGCCTCTAAGGCTTTTCCATTGCTTAAAATATCCTGCCATAGGCTGTGAATTAGTTTGGGCAGAAATTGCAGCAGTGCAATGGAGAACTCTCAGCAGTTCTTCATCTGTTTCCTGCTCTTCAGATCTAACCTAACCTAGGACTGCTATGCTTGGCCTCACTTCTGATTTTATGCTGCTTTCTCTTCTCCTTCCCTCTTCATATTTCCCTTTATTTAAATTCTGATTTAAATTCTAATCCTTTTAATTAAACTTGTTCTGATAGATCTGAGGGACAAATGCTTGGAGCATGGATGTCAAAGTGCAATTTATGCTTTAAGCTGAAGCGCAATGTTGATTTTTCTCTTTTAGTTAATATGAATTGACAATAGTTGAAGGAAAAGTATTTTTTGTAATCTCAGTTATCAAGATTATACTTAAAATGAAAAACCTGGGAAAGACAGAGAAAGAACAGAAATACAGGAAACTAAAGCAAGTGAGATGAGTTTTGCAAATGTACCACTGGATGTGTCCTGCCTGTCCTTAGCCTTGTGTGTTCCTCTTCTGGGGCTCCCCAGCAGAATTCCCTGCTGCAGGTGGGAGGGAATGGCTGCTCCTGAGGAGTGTGGGCAGCACTGGGGGGCTGCAGGGAAAGAACTTAGAAATTCCCGAGTTTTGCTGTCTGTGAGCGTGTGAAAAAGCTGCTGCTTGTCTGTATTTTCTTCCAGGCTTGGTCCAGCGTGTGGCCCTCAGGGGTTGCTAAAACTCGTGAAAATTCTTGCAGCATTTCCATCACTTCAGCATTTAGAGTGAGTTCTGCTAAAGATCAACTTCCTACTGTTGCTCCTCAGCAGCCTTTGATGATGGGGGAGTTCTTGTACCCCAGAAAGGTTTTATTTGCCAACAAGACTTCTCACTCCAATGAACAAACTGAACAGCAGAAACATCCTGAGACTATCAGAGCTGACTAAAAGCTCTCCATTCTCCCTTGGGGGTGGTTCATTGAGTACCCTCAGTCACCTGCCTGGGTGTTCCTCTGTGGTTAAAAGCTTGTGGGAAAGGTTGAGTCCAGACCCACCAGGTGCTCCCCCCTTCCTGCCCAGCACTGCTCCACATTGCTTGAGGGTCATTCGTCTCCCCACTGGAGCTCCAGAGAATGCCCTTATCCATGACAAACCAACTGCCTCTTAATTTTAAGCTTCTTTAGGCTGAAACAATTGTACCAGCAATAGTCAACATTCTGCCATGATGTCTGTGGGAAGGTCACTGGGTTTTGAGAGGGCCTTACTGGCTCAGCCCGCTGGTCATTTGTCTTTATTGTGTATGGTCAGATTAAAAGGGCATCCAGTATCTAAACCTGTGACTAGATATGAAGGAAAACTTCATTTCTAATACTCCCTCTCTGGAGAAGGGGCTGTTTGGGCAAGGATTTACAGTCTCTGCTGGATTTTGTCACTTCTGTATTTCTGTGTGCCTAGGAAATCTCATTTCAGCTTAGCTGGAACACAGCTATTTCATAACCATTTTAATAATCTTGCATATCAAAGGAAATGGGTCAAGCCATTCAACCAGTAAAAAAAAATTCTGAGTCTGTAAATTTGGGCAGCAGAAAGCTACTTATTAGAGAAGCTGTAATTTTTGTGATGCTTCTTGCTGACTGAGGCTACTGCAGAGAAGGAGCTTTTCAAGATAGATAGAGCGGTCTCTGCGGTAAATAAACCACAAAAATTTAGATTAAAAGGGGAGCTAATTCTCTCTTTGTCGTCACCCAGCCTTGACGCTCTGAGTGAAAATGGCATAGGAGATGAAGGAGCAAAGAGTCTATCTGAAGTCTTTCCAACCCTGACATCACTGGAAACGTTAAAGTAAGTGCAAGGTTAAGAGTTCTGGGAAATTTTGAAAAGAAATAGATTAAACCCAGAGCCTTAAGGGACTGTGTGTTAACAATTATGGGCACAACTACCCCAAGGATGTGGAAAACCAATGAGTCCATGCAGATAATTAATTTGTACATTCACTGGAGAAATAGGCCAATCCTATGGCAATTCCTCACTGCCCTTCAAGGGCCTTTTTTCCCCTGCATTTGCTCTAAATAGACTGTCCAAATTATATTTTAAAAAATTGAAAATTAATTCTCCCCACATTATAATAAATTAGAATAAATGTGCTGAACTAACAGAGTGATCTCACTTACTGTAGTTTATCACAGAATAAAATAACAGACGTGGGTGCAGAGAAGCTCGCGACAGCTCTTCCTTCCTTGTCTTCCTTAAAAACACTAAGGTAAGCAGTTGTATCTTTTTAGGTTGTTTTATACAACAAACTTTGCTGTCTCTGTCAGAAATTACTGAACATGGAACAAATATGTACACTGTGCAGCAGCCAAGCTTTTGACTTTATTCTTGCATAAGAAAGGAGAAAAAGTGTGACCCAGCACAGACATACACAAGGTTATTTCAGGAACATGACATGGACAGTACTGATTTTTAAACCCAGTCCATAATACCCACTTATGAAGAATTCCCTGTACAAATGTGCTCCCAGGGCCATCATCTACTGCAATTCTATGTGGGGGTTGCTGAGCCCTGAACCAGGTGTGTGATTGCTGATCTGGGAACAGCAGCCCATCCCACTGCATCAAAATATAAGCCTGAATGGAGCAGGGAATGCAAGAATCCCTGGTGTGCAATTCTGGAGTAATTTGGGAATGTGGAAATCTTTGAATGCTGTGCCTCAAATCTTTGAGCTTCTCTTTTTTTTTCTTTTTTTTTTTTTTTCAGATTTTTAATTTGATCTAATGTGGACAGGAATGTTCTTATTCATAGATTAATAGAATCTAGGCCTATTTTTGCAGAAGCTGTGCAAGGATGTGGCCATTTGTCCTACTTGATACAGAAACTATGAAGCTGTGTTTTACACTTTAACTGCAAATAAGCATAAATTGAAAGTTAAAATGTACTAACCATATTTGAAAACCTTTGATCTAATATATAGTCTGTTTACATTATCCATTATTCAATTTTGACTATACTGGTTTGGTTTTCTGCAGTTTGTACAATAACAACATCTGTGATTTTGGAGCAGAAAATCTGGCGAAAGCTCTTCCTGCAATGACATCTTTAAGAGTGCTAGAGTGAGTATGAAATCTTTTGAGATGGCCCAGGAAAGCTTACTGCCTTGAAGACTGAAAATTCAAATGCCACATGCTTGCCTTTAGAAGAGACAGAAACTGAGGAAGAAAATTTCAGGGAAATTTTGCAGGGAGAATGTGCTTATGCAGAGTCCAAGCAGCCAGTGACTAGAAAAGATTAAATAGTGGTTCACCATAAAAACAAAAATATTTGTGTTAAGATGGCAGATTAGGGTCATGGGGAGTTGGAGAAGGACCTCAGGTACATAGAAAAAGGAATCCCTCAGGTGAATTAACATAGTGAGGTTCCCATTTGACCTTTCGATTATATTATTACAGGCTTTTTGAATCAAGAATCTAGTTTGGTTTGGTTTTTCTTTTTTACTTTCTTTCCCCATCTGCAGATTAGCCTAAATAGTATATTTGATTTTGAATTAAATGTTTTATTACACCACTACATGATGTGACCTGGATTAACAAAGTTGTTTTTATTCCTCAGGGTTCAGTACAACAAAATAACTAGTGTTGGAGCCCAGCAGCTGACCAACAGCCTACGAAAATGTCCCCATATAAAGAACTTGGTGTAAGTCTTTTGATAGGCTCTTTGCTGTACCTTCACTCTGTAAAACTGGGTTAGAAATCATGCTAATGCTGTGTTCTGTATTTGTCGGATTTATGAGGCACAAAGAAAGTTATGACCAGAATCCAAAAGCAGCCACGGTGATGTTAAAAGAGTTGTCTCTGGTTTCAGTTGCATTAGTTCCCAGTGGTCCCAGGCAAGCTTGTCCTGCCTTAAGCACAGTTTACACTGAGCCTCCCTTTGTTAATCTTCTACCTTCCCAGAGAACCTGACCTACTCTGTGCTGCAGCACTTGTGCTTGGAGGATAAACAGTGAGCTGTTAGACTGTAGTTGCTAATACACACTCAGAGGAAGGGAGTTTGATGGAAAGTTAAAGAACAGTTACAGAGACAGGACTGTAGGGTGTCCTGTAATCAGAGTAAGTGAGACTATGGAGGACTGAGCTGCTTTTTTCTAAATCAAAATACATTTTCCTTTGTTCTGTAGCTTAAATATTTTCATGGCATGGTAGTCAAAGGAAAAGGCAACTTTAAAAAATAAACCAAAACAAAACCTAAAACCCACAAACAGGGTTTGTGCCTCATAAATCTGACAAATACAACAGCAACAACAACAAAAAAACATATCAAACGCCAAAAACACTGTGAAGCAAATTATGCTTCTTAAAATCTCCTTGCTGTCTGAATCTGCCCTCACAGGATGTGGAATCCCGCCATTCCCCATGGAGTTCTTGAACACCTTCAGCAGCTGGACTCAAGGATCAGTGTGTAGACTCAGAGGATCCCATAAAGGTAACAGAAACATTGGCTCCCTAGGACAGCAAGATTTGCTTCTGTAGAACCTGTTGATTCTGGGCTCACTGGAAGCAGCAGAGGAACAGCATCCATGTGTACATGCCCTAGAGTGGCACAGATTGATGACACATCAGGGTCCCTTTCCCTCCCTCACCTTGCATTTTCCATCTCCCTGGCACCTGCACTGGCAGACTGCAAGTGCTCCACTGAGAAAAATGGACTTGTCCTAAACCTCCCAGTTCAGCCCAGTTCAACGACTGGCAGCTGCCCTTCTCTCTTCTATTGTGCAAGACTGAAGCTCTGTGTACTTCTCATGTTTAGTACACAAGTTTTGTACTCCTCAGAGATTGTTTTGTGTTGATGTTTAGGAAGTCCTTTCACTTTTCCTCTCTTTAATGCAAATCCTCAACATCTGCTTGTCTTACTATGAAGCTGTGCCTATAACGTACTCAGAGCAAACCACTGGTTCCCACACTCCTTGTTCTCAGGCTTGTTGTGTGGTTTAACCACTGGCACCCACTTTACTTCATTGATTCTGCCTGCAAGATCAAGGATACTTGAAATAATTGCATTGTTAATAACTTAATAAGTTCGCTGATGATCACCAGGATCTGACTGCCCTCATGCTCCTGGACTGAGGGAGCTGCAGTCAGTATGGGAAGTTAGGGTTTTGTGTAGGATTCCTGTTCCCAGTTCTCTGCCATGTTCTTCCTCTTGCTCTTTGAAAAAACATATGTTGGATGCATCAGTGCAATAACCTCAGTGAAGAATGACATGCCAGAGTCAAGCCAGATACCAGATGCTCTTCAGCTTTCTCTCAGGTGGCAAGCAAACACACTGCAGTGTGATCACCAGCTGCATGAGCTG
The DNA here is from genome assembly GCA_013396655.1 of Campylorhamphus procurvoides. Taxonomy (NCBI): domain Eukaryota; kingdom Metazoa; phylum Chordata; class Aves; order Passeriformes; family Dendrocolaptidae; genus Campylorhamphus; species Campylorhamphus procurvoides. The sequence goes on from WBMV01002265.1 coordinate 1,050,864, forward strand.
TGGTCTGCAAGGGCCTGGCAGTGGCTGCAGTTGCCAATGGCTCCCCAAACCAAGCAGTGAGCCAGGCTTTTGCATGACTCCTGCTCTCAGGGCACTGATCACCAGGTGCAGACTGGGCTGGCTGTATGGCACTGACCAGGCTGCAGGCTGTGGAAGACTCAGGTGCCACTGCAGCTTTACAGACTGGCTTTATACAGCAGCAGAGAAAAACTGTAGTGGTCCTTAAAAACCTGCAGTCAGCTAACTCTCTGTCCTGTTGAATAATTGTATTTGGGAAAGAAGAAACCTGCATTAGCTGAGAAGCAGTGGCAGGAAGTCTGAGTCCTGTCTCCCAGCCTTGAAACATCCAGCATCTCCAAGTCACTGTTGTCTGTTTACAGAGAGCTCATCAAATATCTGACTTTGGTAATCTTAATAGTGATTACACTGACGGGCATGCATCTAATATTCTGTTTCCATCATTTCACAGGTATCATAAAGAAGAGGGGAAGGTGTGTGTCCTCTGTGCTTTCCTATCTTCTTGCTGCTTTATGAATCAGTGGCAGATTTTCATGTTAGTTGCAAAAAAAGGTCACATTTAAGTTTCTAAGTGATGCTTAAATTAGGTGAATTATAGAGTTCACATTTTCAAAGGTCATTTAAAATGCTTTTCAAAGACCCAGTTGGATTTCTACTAAAGTGATGAGGAGTTAAGCAACATCAAGTTTCAAAGATGCAAAGAGCCTCTGGATATTGTGATCACCATTAAAGAAGACCAGGAACCACCAGGACGTTGATGGTGTAAAATTCCATCATCGATTTGTCAAAGAGCAGGCTGAAAGCTGCTGACTCTGCACCATCTGAAGCAGTGACAGATCAAACCTGAATGTTTCACGACGCCAGTGGTAGCTGTGATCAAATTTGGTCTGATGATTTGGGACTTTCAAAGCCCAGTGTTACAGATTTCACCTGTCTGTATAGGCTGATTTGGAGCATTAGGGTAAGGCGCATAAAAAAGAATGATCAGTTCTAGAAAATGCTGTGATACTGTCAGATTATCCACAAGAATCTAGAAGAGGCTCTTTTCTTAATGCTAATCATCAGTGCTGTATTAAGGGATAGAAAGATATTTTCTATCACTGTCTTGTTACAGAATCCTTCAAAAAGCTGGGGGGAAAGAAGAAAGAAGTAATTAGAAGAAAGGAATTAAAACTGAAAAACCACTAAGGATTTTTCTGATATCCCAGAAACCTAAATGCATACAAATACCTTCAGTTTACTGCACAAAAATCCTCGAAGTGACAGTCTTTGAAGGTTCTTACTTTGTCTCAAATGAGAACTTTAAATTCGTACACCTGGATTGAGATTTAATTTTGTAAATGCAGCTGGCAGTATAAATGTTTACAAGCATTGATTTTATACTTGACAGTGACAGCACTACTGTGTGTGGTTTATGTGATGTTCTAGTACAGTTATGAATAACAAGGCAATCACAGGCAAAAACACATTGCAAAGCATTATCATGTCTATGCTGCTGGTCTCAATTGTATGTGGGCCAGATACTCATCCTGCTGACTGCAACAGCAAACCAATTGTCTCTTTCTGTTCCTTTTATTTTTGCCCTGTGAACATGGAGAGAACTTAAAATTGTACAGAGACAATTGTCAGGTCAGGACTAGAATTCTGGCTTCCTATCAGATACAGTTTGAGACAGAACAACAAAAAGGGATGGAAAAAGCTAGGAATGCTTGATATGCCACAAATTGTAACGGGAAGTCTACTTCACAGTTAGCTCAGGGTTAGCTCAGCAACCTCTTTGAAATCTTTTCTGCTAAGAAGCACTGACAATACTGACCCAAGGATCTGTGCAAACCAGAGTCTCTCAACTAACCTTTCAAATACTGGTATGTGGTCTTTAAAAACTCCCCAATTTAAACAGTTCAAAATCAAAATCTTTATGTTCTTTTCAGCAAGTTGTACTCCTCTGCTGATGTTTCAGCGCCTGCAGAATCTTGACAGCAGGGATGGGGAGTGGACAAATTAAAGGAGGAAGGTCTGTTTATTGTTTCTTAGAGCAAGGAATCAGGCATAGTACATGAAGGAAGAGAGACTAAGGTGGAAAAACCCTATGGAGAATATGATTGTAATTCCAATGTGGAATTTTTCTTAACTCTCTGCATGGTTCTACTCTCTAGCCAGAGTTACAGATAAAAGGTCTCATTTATACTCCTCTTTGAGCTGTTTGAATTGGAGGTAGTTTGAGCCAAATCCAGTGTGATATTCCCATCAGCCTGAACCATTCCAGCCATGCACATCTATAGTGAACCCTTGCCTTGGCTTCCCTTAACTAAGCTTTGGATGACAAATGCCCCTTTAGGCATCTATTCTGCAGCTGCACTTTACTGTGACCGAGTCTGAGAATGTGCTAAATATTACCCAGGCAGATGAGTGTTACAGGACCCTGCCTGCACTGATGAAATCACACTGGCTATACTGCTGTTCTATGAGGTAGTGAGAGATGTATGTTTATATTGTACAGACTGTAAATTGTGAGACCGCGTTTTCATTGTCTTTATGCATCTTTTTTAAAGAATTAATAAAAATGAGTATTATGTTTTACAGTACCTTGTAGTACTTGTTGAAAATGATTTTGATTTTTCCCTTGGAAACACTGTGAAACCACTGCTGGCTTTTGACATAATGACAGGCTCAGGGCTTCATGTTGCAGGTTCATGGGGAGCACTGTGTGTGAGGGAGACAGGTTGGTCCTGCTGGCATTTAGCAGTTCAGTGGTCTGGAAGTGGAGAAATAATTCTTTCTTAACAAGCAATGGGGTCTTGCGTTGCCAAACGACAGACTGGAAGTTCAGGATCAGAAGATGCAAAAGGGCTGACTGAGAATGCCTGCTAAAAGTAAAAGGTTTTTTCATCCTTTCTAAATCTTTGTAGTTAAAAGTTCTAAAATTAATCATGGTTCAAAGTCTGGATATTCTTGTGGCACAAAGCTCCTCCAAAATGCTTTTGTCAAATGAGTGTCTTGTGTATAGAGACTGAATTCACTGGCTACCCTGAAAGAAGCTGCTCTGATCAAATCTGTGTTCTAAAAATCTTTTAGGATGAGAAAAATGCTGCTCTCTTTATGCCAATCTCTTTTTGTTGTCAAAGAAGCCTTGCTTAAGTGTCAAGGATTGTGTTATGATGGTAGCCAGACTCTGGAACACTCTCCCCAGCCTTTAAGTGTATGAAGCTGTGCTATTCTGAGAAATCAGAAATCTTGATCTAAGGTTCAGAATCTCCAAAGTGACTTACTTGGTGGAATCTGTATTGCTTTATCTGTGCACTGTGTGGCATAAACCCACTGCAGGGAAATTATAACCTCCTAGATACTGCAGTAAGTACCAATAATGACAAACTGAACCATGTTCTTAACATGGCAAACATGTGGCCCTGAAAAACCAGTGAAGCCATCTCTGAACAGTATGAATTTCTGATTATATAGCTAGTTTATACTGCCTGGGAGCTCAAAAATGCCATTTGAGTGCAACACATTGGGAACATCAGGGAAAAAAATTCTGATATGCAAATTTCTTTGTCATTATTTTGTGGGGGATCAAAACCACCCCCCTCTTGTTCCCTCACGCTGGCTGTGAAGAGGCTCCTGACACCACGTGTCTGGCTTGGGAAGCCTGAGCTGGGAGCAGATGGCAGACACAGCCCTCAGAGGACAGACATCACGCAGAGAGTGCCAGGAGAAGTGTTTCCAATTCTGCTGTATCTGAAATGGGCTCGATGCATCAGCTTGGCTTAACAACTGCACAGTTACAAAATTCACACTGTTCTTAAAAACAAAACCCAAACCAGTCCAATACCCACCCTCAGTAATGTGTGGGTTCCCCCACCACAGTTCCTGGTGTTTCAGTTCAGGTCTGATTTCTTAAGTAGTTGCTCAGAAGGATTTCCTATATGCTGGGCATTTCAGCAATCTGGAACTACTTGAGGTACCTGTAGGAAAACTAAAATTTCCTGGAAAGCATATTTAAATTATTTCCTACTCAAATTGAAAAAGAACAACTCCAATACAACTGCTTAATTTTTCATGTAAAAGGTCAGTCTTTATTATATTGCTTTCATATCTGTACATAGGAACATGAGCTTAAACAATCTGCCAAGTATTCTGCGTTAATGAATCCACCTGACTTATATAAAATTCACTCTCTGATCTATTTCAAAACTCACAATTTAAATAAAATATCTTACTAGCACAGTTCTTGCCATAATACTCCCTGAACAGAACCTCCTTGCAGTCACTCCTGCATATTTTCCCCTGAGAAAGCACTGCCTTTGAACTACTGGCTGGTAGAGTTTTCAATGTGTGATTGTAAAACTCGCTTAAGCTGTATGTAGAGCGTGTCCATTTGGGTGACATGGTATTTACTGAAAAGTTTATCAAATCTGAGTAACATCTTGATTTTCTGTTATAATGGAACATAGTTTGTCTTGTTTTTCATACAGTCCATCCCAGAATTACCTATGGAAGCCCAGTATGGTGCATGAATCACTGCAGTTAGTGCACCCTCAAGACGCAAAGACCATGAAGAGAAGTCACAACTGACAAGGTCTGATGACAACTCTTCTTGTTGTTCTCTTGTCCTTATTTCCATCTCTACATTTCAGAGTATAGTTTCTTTCCAGGACTTGATCCATTAACCTGGTCATAATCCGTTTCAGGTGTTTAATGAATCTGTTTAAAAGAAAACACACAGATAGAGAGTAACCCTCCATAGCTAAAATGAACAGGGGTATGAGAGATATGAGAGCAAGCTGTGAACCACTGTCCATCATGCCAACCAGTAAGGGATATTCTGAAGAGAGTAAAAGAACTGTCACATACAGTGGGGTAACCTGTTTTATACCAGGTTTGGTATCATTAAACCTACTTATTAAAACTGATATTTGAACTGGCTATGCTTTCTTAACTAGATACTGTTTATTAGACTGTTGTTATTTTTTGTATCATTGTGTTAATTATGTATTGCCCACATTTGATGTAGCTTCTGGTTTTGGTCACTTTTAATTTACAGTCACTTTGTTCAAACCTTTTTAGATCCACTGGTAAGTAGTTACAGAGTTAAATAACATTTCGGGGTAACTTCTTGGTCTCACTGGCAAGAATAAACAACTGTTATATTGCTTAATCACAGTTCAAATAATTTGCCTTGACTAAGTCAAAGTATCTGGCTGCTATTAAGAGGTGATTTTTTACTATCATCACAGGCAAATATAAGGCCTGAGAAGATTTCTTTGAGTAGAACCAAAGCTCTGGATTATGAAGGTGCTGGGCACTAATGACCATACCCATTTGGTCCTGTGATCTTATAGATGGCTAATTACTATAGTGCAGAATGGTGCAGCTCTGAGGGGGGATGATTGTCTGGGGATGAATCTGTGCTGAGGATGAGCTGAGGGACAGAAGGCCAAGAGCAGGTCCCCTGATGCCTGCAGCTCAGGACATCATCTGTGCTGCATGGAGCAAGTCTCTGGAAGGACAGCTCTTCCCTCCTTCCCCTTCATGGCTATGAATGAAGAATGAAGTATCATGTTCCCACGTTCTGCACCAGCTTGGGCAGGCAGAGGAATACAGTGTCATTAACAAAGGCATTAAAGGAAGCTGAAAGCAAACAGGTTGACAGAGCAGTGGGGGAAAGGTTCTTCTATGGATTGAAAGCAGATTAAGACCGGAAGAATAAGGCTTGTTAGGAAAAAACTGAGTAGCAGAGCATACCAGGGACCAATTTTTATTCATCACCATTACTGACCCAGGGAAAAGAATGAACAGAGAAATCTTCCAGACTGCAGAAAGCAAGCTCTTTCAGGTATTCAGATGCTGTAATGATAGGAAGGAAATCCAGAAGGATTTTGTAACATTGGGTGGGCAAAAGGTGTCAGATTTGGGAAACATTTGCTAAAGGGCTGGGCAAAAATATGCCCTCTAACATCCCACGTTCCACCACTGTGGATTCTGGGAAGTACAAAGACAATGGCCTGCAGGTTTTGGTATCCCAGAGAGCATTCCCTGCCCTTGTCAGAGGTGGAACACAGGGCTAGGGGATCGTGGTCTGACTCATCATGACATTTCGTATGTTCTTGTCTGCCAGTTACTGCAGATGGTATGTCAGAAACAGAAAGCACTTGAGTCTAGTGAGGTCTTTGTGTCAAATATCTGTCAGCTACAGTACCTGCTAACAGGAACACAGGCTCAAAATCCTGTCTCTTAAATTATGGATATGAAAAGGGGAAAAGCAGCTCTACCAGGTTACTCATTTCATATTTATTTGATTGCTTTCCAAGTGGAACTAAAAACTGATCTTCAGCAGACAGTTCAGGGAGGTTGTTAGTATTCTGCATGGTAGATCAAATTCTAGGCTGAATTAAAAATAGCACAGTAAAATATATTGGGCCTCCAAAGCAAAATATAAAGCCATCTAATGGAAGTTTCAAGTACTACTGTAGGGCTGCTGGTCCAAGACTGTAATTTGTTGTGGCAGATATTAAATGGGGTGTGAACTACACAATTGACCAAGATATTCAATCCTGCCTTTCTCATTTTCTGATTAAAAGTCTGTCCCTCAAATTCCATGTCAACCTATTTTTTAACTGAAAACTTCAAAAATTCCAAAAAAACAATGGAAAATTAAGAGGTTGCAAATATTTTTAAAACCTCAGAAGTATATAGTCTTCCAACAACCAACATACCTGCAAAGATTTAACAGTATGGCTGGAGCAGCATAAGCTCTAGCATTAGAAGAAACTCAGTCATGGTATTTTGCTTAATTCTGCCTGTGAAGTTACTGTTCCTCACAATTCAGGCTGGGCCACAGGACACATGGTGACTCTGTTTCACATCCTGACACTGCCTGCTTTCTGTTTCCTGACTTTCTGCAGGAGTATTTCAGATCTCATGGCTTCTTTGGGCTCTACTGTCTGAGCAAACCCTGCGTCTTCTTCCTGGCCTTTCAAAGAGTATATTTGAACTTCAAAGAGTAACTGAACTGGAGTTTTACCCTGCAGCTGATCATGCAGTGCACATCACACCATTATTTCCCATATATGGCTGCCATTAGTCTTTGTCCTTTTTATCACATATATTAGAAACATGTTTGTGTCTTCAGAGAGCATCGTTCAAATTATTCAGCTATTTTTTTTCCAAGTTCATGGCCAAAGTACTAAAACTCACCCAGGAAAAGAAAGGCAGTGTGACAGTTTCCCCAAAGGAATGGAAAGATTTAGCAACTTGTGCATACTATTTAATCCCTTGGGACAGTTGTACTCCTTATAAACTAGAATCAGTAGGAGAGGACAAATGCAAAGAGTTGGACTGGCCAAATACACAAACTAAATGTCTCTAGGCAAATTATTCTTTTCTTCTATTTTAGGATTGTTAGTTATTAGCTGAACTATAGTGGCACTTTGTCCCTCCTCCAGAGGAAACAAACATGAAGAATTAAATTGGATTCATTTCTTAATTCCTTTGACAGCTTAGAACTGGTAATGGGCTATTGCCACCTATTGAAGCAAGTTAGTTACAGTAAGCTTCACTTTTATAGAAAAATAATGCAGATTTTTAAAAAATTATTCTTTGAAATTACTTGTGGCTGAGGCTTTTAACACATGATGTACTCAGGCCTGAACTATTTCTATCCAAAACTGAATGTCTCCTTATTTTCTTTGCCTTGTTTTAATTCACATTATTAACAGCAGCTTTTGGAAAACTTTTTGAAAAATGTGCCTACTCTCTTTTCATCAAATAAATAAATGCATTAGGTAGAAAATCACTTAGGACTGCCCATGGTTGTGGTTACTGAGTCTGGACGGACAGTTCAACAGTTAACCATGATTTCATCTTCCTTCCATCTAGGGTGGAATTCCTGTTAAGTACAAAAGTCTCTTTAAAACAGAGCTATCAGGTGAGTTTGAACACTGAACTTCTATTAATTTTAATAACATCTAAGAATTCAAAACACAGTTCTAGAAATCACACCAGTTGCTCTTAAGCCTGTTGTTACTATAACTCATAAAATAGCAACTGATCAGTCTCATGGAGTCAACAAGCCACCCTGGAGATTTCTACAAAGAGGGGAAAAACACAGTGAAAAAAGGCAAGGTAAAGTAAGTAACAGATCGCTGTTCTCATTATTTTTAATATTTAACGTCTGAAAAGAAAGAAGTCAGGAAGGGGATTCTAATGCATTTATGTGATGCATTTATCCTGACACTGCTAGTGACCACCTTCTGATGTGTCCTTTCCAGGGCATCTGTGTTTTAGGGAGATGAATGGAGCACAGGTGGGTTAAGCTCAGAGAAGGCACGAGTGGCAGACATGGGAAGGAGCCCAGCAGGGTTATTTCCCTCCTCACTGGGCCATGCTCTCACAGACCATGAGCCTGCAGTTCTAATTGGCACTGTATTGATTAGCTGCTGAGGAAAGGTATTTCTTTGATTCAGGATTTAGATGCTGACATTCAGCAGAAGTGATGAGTCACAAGTTTCTGAGTGGTGGATTCTGCTCACTGAAGATATTCACCCTAATTCACCTTATGAAAAAATACAGATAATGGTATCTAATACTGTAATGCAGTAACATATATACTGTATACATGCACATATATATGATGATATATAATACTGTAATACAGTAATACTGCAAGATTACATAAATTCAGTATTTCCTATTTAGTTGTGATTATTGATTACTTTTGCTCATTTTCTTTCTGATTAGAGTACTTTGTGATGAGTCACATCTGATTTTATGAAAGTATTAGAACAGTAATATGACTTTATTCCAGAGGACTTCAACTGGCATACTCACACTAAAACAGTAGATGACACAAACCAGCTCAATCCTGTTTAGTTTACAAAGATTAATTTCTCCATTTGAATAAGCCAGGAAACTTTGAGCTGCTTAGTTAGCTGTCTGCCTCAATCTCTGCCACCACTTATGCTCAGCAACTTGGACATAATTTTGCTCCTACTGAGTTTATTCAAGTGAGGGTTTTGCTGCAAGAGAGAACAGAACTTTTCTGATTCACACGTTCTTTTAATTTTACAGCTAAATTAGCCTTTCCACATATTGTAGAATCATCTCTTGGGATTTCCCCCCTTTGTTTTCCTGTCACACATGCCACTCACCTCCAGGCTTTCTAAAGGCACGGAGGATGCTGCAAGGTTTCAGCTAAGGCTAATCATAGCTCTTTAGTTGTTCTCAGAAATCACTGGTGAGTCACATGAAGAACACTCCTATTCAATGCAAAGAGGGTTCCTATGTATTTTTCATCACTGCTGGCAAAACTCAGACATGTTCCTCCTGCAGCACTGTGTGAATCCTCAGCACTCCTGGGTGCAGGTGGGAAGCCTTCCCAGGCCTGTAGAGAGCAGGGGTTAACACTCACATCGGGTCACTGCAGGCTAGGCACCAAAGGAATTTAAATCTGCCCTTTCAGTGCCTTACTGCTGCTCCAGAGCAGAAAACACAGCTCCAAATTAGGGCCCTCTCTGTTGCCTTGCTAAGGAACTGCTGAGGAGGAATTGCCCCGAGCAGCAAAGAAACCTGTAACCAGGGCATTAACACAAATTCCTTTCCATGGTGACATGCTGAGTGTTTGCCTGGCAGTTAAATAACTATGCAGTTTGTGGCCTTGTTGCTGTGTCTATAAATATAATTAAATATATAAATAGATGAAACACAGTAATAGTATTATTTTTTGCTGCCTAAGAATTGATCTGTGATTGGATTCTCAGTGGAAGCCACCACCTAACATGACAGCTTCCAAATTAAAGGACCAAGGAGCTGGTACCTGTGCAGGTAGAGCTCCATTACCTCACAGTGGATATAGACTGAGACTTACTTCTGAGCTTTGTGAAGACCCTTGCATTTTGATTTCTGCATATGGAGATGACAGGGGTTTATAGTTAGAAGTTTCTTACAGATCTGCTTATCTTATTAATATGAAGGAAAATTCTAAGAAACCCATTTACCTACACTGAATAGAATTGTGCTCGGGCCCTAGGCTCTATCAAACTATATCTCATATAGTAGGAAAAATCCACTGAGGAAAATTGTGTCTGTTGCTCTCCTTAGGTCTTCCTGATAACTGATGCAACTCATCATGACAAATTCTAATCACGAAAAGCAGTGATTTTAAACAAGTATTTTTTAATCCCTGTATTAAACGGCATTTGAGTAGTAAGATTTGGGGGTTGGGGAAAGGTATTTTGGTGAAAAAAATGGATAGGGACTTTTGCAACAAAGATTTTGCTTAGATTTCCGTTCGTTTTTAGGAATTTCTTTCCTGGCATACAGAGTATGTATGTTATTTGCCTAGCTGAAGAAGGAGGAGACAGCCACAAAAGCAGCCTACAGTGTTCTGTGGGGAGGCTTGTTCTGCTCCAAACCTTCTATTCTAGCAGAAGTGATTCTAATCCAGTTGCTTAGAATGAACCAGCAAATGCTGGCATGGACACTTTGATTTGCAGTGACTATATGCAGTGGGATTTCTTCAGCAGCAACCAAATCTATTCACTCCCTCATTATGCTCCCACGTGCCTTTGACCAAACATTGTTCAGCTGTGTTTGTGCAATCAGTGTTACTCCAACACCAATTTGTTCTTTAAAGCTACTGACCAAAATCAGCTAGTATCGATTTATATGGAATCTGAAGAGGAATATTTAGGAGACAATTTTAACCTATATGAAAGACAGAACCACAGGAGAGATTTGTTTGGGTTTTTTAAATTAGAAGACTGTTTAAAATAGTTTGATGTCAACTAGTTTTTGTATAGTGTGTTTTCCGAAGTTATATTTGTAATCTTGTAACTGAATTTCCTATTTCCATCATTTCAAGGGAAAAAAAAGGTATCTTGAACTGATTTTCAAATTTACAGGCAGTACTTTGCTAAAAAAATCTACTGGCAGCTTTGCTACCATATTTTAATTTAAACTGTGAATGTTTTCATTAACATACATTTGGCACAGAAAGTCCTAGCTGGAAACAGTGATTTTCTTCCCAACTGCATTTCAGTGTTTTAAAATGCTACATCCTTACATTTCTAGAGTTTCAGAATCACTCAAAACTACAACAAATTGATCGAGCAAACCCTCGTGCTACAATTAAAATGGGAAGGATGGTGAGCTGGGTAGTTTGTCATCACCCAAGCGAGTGGTTTTAAAGGGCAGCTGACTAAGATGTATTTCTGGCTCGCGGATGGTCTCTGAGTTGTACTAAATATTAGCCGGGATGCTCATTGAGATTCAGAGCTGCTTTCAGGGCCGGATGAGCGAAGTTGTGGCCCAGCTGCCAAGGCAGCATCGAGCAGCACAGCTGCCGCGGTCCCGAGGACGAGCCCTCGGGGGCAGGGACACTGTCCCGGCTGTCCCCGCTGTCCNAGTGCAGTCCCCCCAGCCCTGTCCCCCATCCCCGTGCCCGGCCGGAGCGGTGCCGGGGGCTCCCCGCGGGCCTGCCCAGGACGAGCCCGAGGAAATTACTTACTTCCCTGTCGAGGTGTCGGCGGGGGCCCCTCCNGTCCCCGCTGTCCCCGCAGTGCCGGCAGTGCGGCGGGGCGCGTCCCCGCAGCGCTATTCCCCCAGCCCTGTTCTCCCATCCCTGTACCCGCAGCGCTGTCCCCGCAGCTCTATTCCCCCAGCCCTGTGCTCCCATCCCTGTACCCGCAGCGCTGTCCCCGCAGCTCTATTCCCCCAGCCCTGTCCTCCCACATCCCTGTCCCCCCAGCCCTGTCCTTCCATCCC